>JAJJMA010342898.1:16427-33582 GCA_023529015.1 Papaver nudicaule
AAAAAAAAAAAAAAAAAAAAGTATTCATGCACGTATACATACATATGCGTATATATACTGATGGAGTTGTCGGTAGTCGATATTAGGGTTTCTTGAAAAGTAGAGACCCTACTGTATACACAACTGTATGAAAACCTATCCTATAATCAAAAACATCTTAGGAATGGCGTGGATCTGGGCAAACAATCAAGCTTTTAGATCTTTTGCCCAAGAAGTCGGTATTCCACAATGCCAGAACTGTGGAAACAATCTCCCGCGCGAAAGATTTTCGAACGCATTAAAAACGGCAACAATGTTATATTATTGAAAATTAACTTCATTAGGCTATTTATATTTTCAGAAATACTCATTCGCATTACTTTGGTAAAGTACATCAAACAGTTTTGGTTGAGAAAGCTTGTTGTATGTGATACTATTACATAGACGATTCTAGCTGTTCCTTCACAGCGGGAATGTCATTAACTATTCTAAGAACCACGCACAAATGTATAGGAAATTGCCCTGTATAAGCTAACCTTACACATTGACCAACGCGTATAAGATATGAAAATTTTTCAAAAAATAAATTCCGAGAAGTAGATTCCGTAGGGAAAAATATTTTAGAAAACTATTCTTGGTAAATATGATTGTTAATAATCTTTCGAATGATTATCAGAAAAGATATGGTCAAATCACCACCCGGAGGATTCGAATGGCAGGTAACTTATAATGCCTCTAGTTCCATACAAATGATATACTGCCAGAATCGCCCATGTAAATAAAACATGCGTATGATTACAACACCGTGCTCAGGTGCTGACGCACTATGCCGTGCGGACTTGGAATAAACCAATAAAAAAGACCAACTCTTGGTCACGAAGGAGCCACATTATAGCTGACAATTAATGTGTAATTCATAAACGTGGATCACACAAAAGAATTTACTTCTTCAAAGCAGGGAACAAACGGGGATCTGAAACAAACAGATGCTACTATAACTTCACATGGATGGCTTTTATACCAAAGAGTTCTTTGTTCAGACAATTAATCTAATGATAATGCTCCCAGAAGAAACGAAATAAGCTAACCAAAAAACTTTAATAAAACAATGAAACACTTTGAGAAAGATAAACAAAACAAAATGGCAGGACAGGATCCTCCAACAGGAATATGTTCATATAACATGTTCTCGAATACGGTATTTTGTACCCCTGCTTGATCCCTCTCTTGCAACGCGTGCCATCCTTCTTTTAAACATTATATTCTCAAATAATTTATTGACTGGATAAACATGGCTCACTTTAAACGTTCGGATTCCCCAAGTCAGCTTCAGAATATCTATTCGGAAGATATGCTCCCTTCCTTTGATCCTCTGGAATATCTCATATGTAAACAGTGCAGATTGTGTTTCATTGGAAGCTGATGTCCCCAACACATCGTTGAGCTTAACACCAATGAGCTTCTCGGCTGTAGGTCCAGCTAATACAAAGATTGCGTCTCCTGTGATATCTCGTACGTGGATCTTTACCAATAACCTACAAAGCACACAAACATCAGTACATCAATAAAACAGGTGACATACAAATAATCCCACATAAACATAGGGCCAAGTCAAAGTCTGAAGTTAAACGCCACATTCAAACCTCATGAGAGGTTTTTTCACGTGCATGTTACATCTGTAGCACCAATTCCAGCCATCAAGAATCCCATGCCTTCCTCTGCATACTTTGCAAGCAGAGTAGTACCATTCGTCTTGCTTTCCAAACCCGCATATAACGGCC
This sequence comes from Papaver nudicaule, assembly GCA_023529015.1. Taxonomy (NCBI): domain Eukaryota; kingdom Viridiplantae; phylum Streptophyta; class Magnoliopsida; order Ranunculales; family Papaveraceae; genus Papaver; species Papaver nudicaule. The sequence goes on from JAJJMA010342898.1 coordinate 18,188, forward strand.
TTGCATGTAAAATTCGAACCCTACAGTCATGGCATTAGAAACTTGATGATCACATACTTAACAAATACAGAACGTTACGTCAAGAGTTTGAACTCACAATTTCCGTTTCTAGAAGATCACAGGCCTGCTCTATACTCTTACGACCACGGAGGCTACTTGTGTTCTCCATATCAGTGTCTTTGTAAAACCCTGTTTCCGGTGTACCGCCGTGCAACCGTAGATATATTTATATATAGACCCACACGCAAGCTTCAAGATAATAATACATAGATAACCTTTTGCACCGCTTATTATACGTATCCCTATTTTTTCTAGGGATTCCATTGGGACGCATAGCAGATCCATTAGACATAAAAAACACTGGATATATTGGAAATAAAAACAAAACTCTTAAATTGACGTACTTGGCATTTACATTGAGATTTTGCTATTTTTAAACTCCATGTAGATGGAAACCCATTCAATGTATTAAAGGATACTCATTCCCAGATTTCAGAGGCATTCTTTTTGGTATCAATACAGATTCAATGATTATACCATCCAACTTTTGTTAACAAATGTTGGAGAAACGATTCACATATCACAATCCGACAATATCAAATTGTCCTGCACATCTAACAGAAGGAACTCAGCTAATAATCTATTCGTTCCTGCGTTTTATCTGCCAACAGCTTACTCACAGGTAAATAAGAAAGATAATTCATTCATGTGTTTTTCAAGCTGTGAGATGCAGCAACTCTGAATACATCCAGGTAACTGAAACAACGCTTTCACAACATTAGTGTAAATCAAAATTTGAATTTCTGCGTGGATTATCGAAAGCAATGTCTACCCTATACGACGGAATCCCTATATCTCAGTCAAAATGGAAGTAAAAAAATACACAAAAAAAAAAAGTGACATTTATCCACCGGTGTACATAAGCCATCGACACATAATGAATGGTTTAGCAGGAAACAATGGCAGAATCTGGGCAATGATGCAGCAGAACCTCAGGATACACAATATTAGTTGTTGAAAGATCTTTGGTTTCACCGGGCAACAACACAGTTATTCTTTTCGCAGCTGTGCACCTCGATAACGCCACATACAGTTGTCCGTGGCTAAATACGGGTGTAGACAGATCTATTCCAACGTGATTGACAGACTGGCCTTGAGATTTGTTGATTGTCATCGCATAAGCAACACGGATAGGAAACTGACGTCTTGTTAAATTAAGACTTATCTCTGATGCCGATGGCTTGAATGATATGCGTGGAATGAACACAGTATCTCCTCTTTTGTCACCGGTTATTATCTTAGCTTCAATCACACGTGGTGAACACCTAGTAACCAATAACCTAGTACCGTTGCAGAGACCCTCCCTTGGTGCCAGGTTTCTTAAAATCATTATAGGGCAGCCAGCCTTCAGTTCCAGCTTGAATGGCGGCATTCCGGGTGGATTTAGGTTTTGTAAGAACTCGTTTGATACCTCCGGACAACTGCCACTCTCGTCCGCATTTAACTTGTCTGCAGCCAAAAAAATGAATGATTCTTTGTCCACCCTCCTGAGTGCTTCATCATTGATCCTATGCACGTCGTCATTACGTGCAGATAATATCATACGATCTGTAAATTTATTTGCAGGAACCTTATCGTTTGTTCCCAACCAAGGGTAAATATCATCTATCAGTCCACATGTGTCCTTGGATCTTCCAACTGATTCAGGAAGATTTATGATTTCATTTGGATTGTCACCTACCTATACAGCAACAACATGAATATCAGGTCATAATCATATGGAAAGAAACAATAGAGATGAATGCAGCAGTGCAGGGTGAATTAATACCTCGAGTAGAAATTTTGCAAACGACACACTCTCCTCTTCTAGCGCGTCTAACCGCATATTTTTGTGGAGAGTCAGTACTGTCACATGGTCCCAGATAAACGACCTTCTCAGAGATGCTCCAACAACTTGCTCACGGCAGGCACCACGTATCACAGGCAACGTCTGGCGAAAATCTCCACCCAATACAACGGTTATCCCACCAAAAGGCCTTGTTTTGTCACCACAATCACGAAGCGTCCGGTCGACTGCCTCAACACAATACTTATGCTGCATTGGTACTTCATCCCATATAATTAGTGTGGTCTGTTTAAGGAGTCCAGCATGTGACTCCTCCTTGTCGACTCCACAAACACTGGTCTCTGTTATATCCAAAGGTATTTTAAAAGTTGAATGTGCCGTACGACCTCCAGCTAGAAGCAGGGATGACGATGCAACTGTCAGGACTATTTGCCCCTTTTTACGACAATTTGATGCTAAAGTATTGTAAAGGAAAGTCTTTCCACTGCCAGCACTACCATTCACAAAGAACGTCTTGCCTTCCTTATTTTCTATAGAATCCATTATCCCATTGAAAGTTGATTCCTGATCAGGGTTCATTCTGGCAATATCATCCTCCAGATCCTTACTCTTTACAGCAAGCTGCAGCAAGCGATGATCCCACATTAGTTTGTCACCAACGGCACCACCCCAACCTATTACGGACACTGGCATTTTCGAAAAATCTTCAAGAGACTTTCCAGATTCACGGACCTGCTCATCGAGGAGAAACAGTCCATAATCAAGCACCTGCTCATTGGTTGGATCCTGAATATGAAACTTCACACGTAATTTATGGTGCAGGTCATCACATATATTAATCCCGAATTTATCCCAGAGCAATTTTGGTTGTGTTGGGTTACAATCGCATAGAATAATCTTGAAAAGTTTTCTAAGCTGGGTTCCAGTCTGCATGATCGCAGCTTCTTGGAGACACTGCATCCATTCACTGTCATCTTCAAGTATTCCAAGTGCAATGCATGCCTCCTTGAAGGTGGTGTGGACTACCGTATCGTCTCCGGACTTGACTGTCCCGAGACTATCAAACGACCTGGCACCTGCAACAACTGTCAGCAGAAGACGGAGATAAAACAATTCACCGGCACTGGGACTGACAAAGTACATTCTTGCAATTGCAAACCCTTGTTTACGCACGTGCCATTCTTTATCTCTCCATACAAAATGTTGAGGAAATTCCTGGTAGGTGTATTTACGGGAATTAGGATTGAAATGATTGTATTCGAAGTAAGCCATCAATTTTGACTTAAAGTTCTCAGCTGCCATGGCAACTAAATCCATTGCGTCCATAGAATCATATATAATCCTTTGCTGTCCGGGAAGATGAACTGCCAGACGAACTACATTCGGTTCTTCTTGATGCATTTTATTACCATACAGACGCCAGGATGATTCAGGTGGACCAACATACCTAGCATCAATGTACTGCTGTATCTCATCAACAGCTCCAACCACCAAAGTTGCACAGTCATGGCCCTTGTAGATGTACTTGTGTATGTATTTAACGGCTCTCACACCACCACATACTTCAACATTGAGTGACAATTAAACATCCTAGACAAATAAGGATTGTATGGAACAACATTTGTAATATCAGCCTTGTGGTTCTTCTTGATAATAAATTCCCTACCATCATCGCGCCGACGATACACTGGATACCCACCTTCATCCATACTTGTAACATCCACGTGTGTCTTGGGATACCCTCTACTGCATTTTCCATTCTTCCAACACATGGATTCCGGACCACATGGACCATGCACCATGCACCTACGGATAGTGTCAAACAAAACTGGGTCAACTTCCTCATCAGGAAATTCCGCGCTGATGATACCGTTTACCTGCTCCACTGTTCGAATCTTCTCAGGACCATCCAAAAATATCAGTGCATGCATGTGTGGTAATCCCCGCTTCTGGAATTCAATCGTATATACGTGTGCAACTACGGAGCCAAACACCTTTCCCTTTTTAATTTCTTTGATGAGCTTATCTCTCTTCATCTCAAATACACGGGCAATAAGGTCAGGTCGATCGGAGGCATATTGGTGAGGTTCAAGCTCATCCTGGATCTCTGGCCAACTCGGGTTCGCAGTCATCGTCAGAAAGATATCTGGGTGATGGTTGAATCGTGTGATAGCCATTGAATCTTGATATATCTCGAACATATGTCTAGGACCACCGATAAAGCTCGATGGCAAAACGTATGGTTTACCTCCATCTTCAGGACACATCCCAGAATCAGCTAATTTCTTGATTCCGGAATAGCAGTTTGCACGCAATTCTTCTTGAATTCCTTTGAGGTAGAATAGTCGGTTTTGTTCAGTGGCGGACCACGCATCCACCAAATACTCCTGAAATAGTTTTTTTGCCTTCAGTATGGTAGAATATTCGTCCCGCTTGAACAGACGATAACCATGGAACTGCTTCAGCGTTAGTCTAGCACCGGTATGTATATTTTTTCCAGGAACAAATTGCTTAAGCTCAGGGTGCCAACCCATTTCACCATACGGAAAAAGTAATACATAGTGCAGAGGCAGGTAAGCAGGATGACACTCAGAAATACGGGTAAGTGCATGACCTTCCCTTGCCCGAATTACTATGTCCCTCACAGTTGGAGGGGCAGTACCATCGCCTGGAAGTATAACAGATACTTCATCAGCTGTAGGTAAGTTGTAACGCCTTGCATCTGTACTCTCTTTATAATGCAAGACAACATGCAGATTTTCCGTTTCGGGACTTAGTTCATTCAATATCTCTTTTGCCCTAACGTACTTAGGGTAGAATTTATTGTGCTGTATCAAAATATTTTGAATCATACCAAGAACATCTTTCTCCAGCTGGGGATTTCGTTTTGCCCGTACATTTAGAGCCAAAACAGGGTCGTATACATACAGTTGAGAATATATAGATTTATCCTCGTCATCCGGCAGCAATGCTCCACTCCAGTGTCGCAGTTCTCCATGTATGGAAAATCCTTTAGGCCCCTTGCCCTTCACGACTCTCTTGTCCATTTTGCAGCCTAGGCTAGTGTATGCATTTGCGGCATTATACTCCCTTATGTGTTCACGAAATAAATTTGAACTTGCATCATTCTCATCATACAGATCCTTGAGGCCTTGTGGGGGATCACGTAATTTAGGTAACACTACCTTTCCCTCTCGGCAGCACTTACTAAAAACGGGGTTTTTCTTTGATGAATTACTAAGTCTCTCCGCAAGCCAATGAAAGGCTCCGCACCAAGTACATTTTGAATCCATTCTTCCCAGGTAGTGTCGAACAGACAAATTCAGCCCAGAAAAACGCTCAACGGCCCCAAACAAACCTTCATTGTCATCTTCATCCGCGTAATCACTACATTCTTCAAAGCTATCAGACGAAACTTCTCCAGAGACAACAGAACTGCAAGACAAATCAATATTTAACACCAACATCGAGTAAACTGTTTGAAGCACCATTACTATGAACTTTTTAATTAAATAACCTCTGAATGTATGCTGAATGTAAATCAACATCCGCTCTCTCTGCGACACCTGATATTGGCTGTCTTCTTGTATTAACACCGACCCCAACATGAACCGTGCGTGTACGCTTTGTCCGAGGAACCTACGGGCCAAAGAAACATGATTTTCAAATCTTTTTAAAAAAAAAAAAAATACATACACGGAATAACAATCAACATTTTAGGGCAACAATTTGTTTGTATATGTAACATAAATGAATACGTCGTACATTTAATGCAGCTGCATCCCTTTTTTTTTTAACATCGGCTGCACGTCGCACCCTCTGTGCAATTTGCCTTCTCTATTAAGACAATAAGCAGAATGCATCAGTACAACATCAAATAATTGGCTTATCTGTTAGTATACAAACATACATACAGTCAACGTTGTAGACTCCCCAAATCCAGACGTATTTGGTTGCTGACCCGCACCGTGAACCAAGGGCAACATTCCGCCTAAGCCAGTCTGTGAATCAACAGAATCAACGTAACGAATAAGCATAGGAATATGGATATGCCAACCGCAACAAACGCAACTCCAGAACAAATACGCAAAACCTAGGTAACAAAAGAAAGAAAGAAAACCTCTGCGTGATCCGAACACGAAGATATTACGTTCTGCCCCATGCTATCTTTCTGGATCGGCAATTTCCTGACACGCCTGGGCTGCTTTAGCATAACAGTCAGGACATTTGAAATCAATTATTCGTCAACAACAATTGAACATATACAGCAGTGAAAGCACACATCAACATTTTCGTACCAATGATTAGGCAACAATAACTGACCATCAACAGCTACAAAATCACACATTAAGAATTTACACAATAGCGATGCCATCAGCAATAAACAAATACAGTTTATGATCTGTCGGGGGCTCCATACGTTGTTACTTAAAGGGAGTTTACAAATACTCAATTGAGCACTATTTGAATGTAACAGACACATCCCTTTCTGTTAGTAATGTTTTGCCTCGGAGATGGTCCATTGCTCTATTTAAGTATTTTATCTGGCAATATTATGTATTTAGTATTTTTTTTTAAACAACCCTATATGAGAAAAGCAACCACTAATGTCAATCCTTCAACACAGGTAGTGGGTTGAAAAATCCACACCTACTGATAGAATATATGTTACAATGTTTACGCTGGACCGGCCACCACAATAATGAATAAAATATATTTGACGCATTCAAAACTACAGAAGGGATTCCCAAGATGATATGACCTAGCACAGGTGAGGTAACATCCCACATATACTTGCTACCTTGGTTATACATATTTCTGTTGCACTACCCCCCGCCAAGTCCTTCCCGAGCTGCAATTTCCTAGCACGACAGACCTGCATCCTCTCGGCACCCGTAGGCGGCTTCCTCAACAAAGGGAATTGGAGGAATATTAAACGTCAGTAACAACGCAGACAATCAACTGACCCAAAACAAATATATATCCAAAATAGCTATGCATCAGTAAACATACGTTATTGCTTCGATTAATCTCCATCGTATCTGCACGGCTAGCTCCTACAGAAAGAGCACTTCTGGTCCGCCTTCTCTCGTCAGCTCTACGTTTCTGCTGCACTTTGTTACGATCCGGTGTGCAATCAAGGTACTCATGGCTATTTTTTGACGGCATACCTGCTTCAAACACAAAGATTTAGAGCTTACGATTGTAAGCAGTTATAAGCCACAAAAACAGGAATGAACATACGAATCCTGGTGATTTTAACGTGCATAACTAACCTACTTCTGTGTGCAAAGACAACGCCCTCTTCTCCCTATAACAAAACTGCTTCACCAAGTATCCGAAGAAAGTATAGCATGTGATACAGGTATATAAAGGGTAATCACCTGTAAACCAAAGCACAAATACGGTTCGGATCCCCAACACTAAATTTAAAAGACCCACTGCATATTGGTCGACATGGACCTGAAGGTTTCCGGTCCAAAGAAACCCTATGATTAGCCTGACTCTTCAGTTACCATCTCCAACGGTTTAGCCTCGTGTAGCAATTCATCTCCTTATGTATTCCCTCCCCAAAGGTCACGATAGGTTGGTATATATAACAATGGACTAATAAAACTTATGCATTCAATTATGCAGTTGGAAAAGCATAGATGACATAACACCCATCTCCTGAAACAGTGTGACCCTTCGTTGTAATCTGCCTCTCCATTGCCTACCTACATTGAACCTAGACTGATAAGATAGGAAGTCACCTGCTTGATACGAATATAATTCCATCCCCAAAGGCCACGATAACCCAGTATATATAGCACTGGATTGATAAAACTTTTGTACGTAATTTTGCCGATACGAAAAGCATGGATGATATAACATCTCCATTATTTTTTGAGAATGTATCAAGACTCCTAGCGAATAGTCATATTCCTGAATTCAGAGAACATCTCGAATTCATGCAACAGACATCCAAAATCGTGCAAGATGATGACTGCAAGAGGATGATTGGTCTTATTCACAGAGAAACCGAACATACAGATAACCCAGACTGTTTTTCTGATTCCAGCATGGAATGGGCACTACAGTTGGCATGGGATCTTGTCGGAGAGGTAAAGGTGAGAGTCACATCCGATCCTACCATATACAGAATCAATCTTTCAAACAGCACAGACTTTGCAAGTGCAATTAGATCGAGTCCAACAAACATCTTTTGTCACTTGCTATCGCTCAGAATACGTCAAGACGGAGCCACATCCCAGGACATAATCTGTGCGGCTCAAGATTACAAATGCAGTTTTCGTCTAAGCAAGATCTTGGCAGACAGGGGAGGTGTAGAAGACATGGTGTTCGAGAAAATCGGTAAAGTAATATCCAAGGAACCACAGGAAGAGTATGGGGATTTCAGGGGCCATATATTGGTTGACCTTACAAAAAGTTTAGTGAATACAGTTCAAATTATTATGGAAGGTGGTAGTCAATCCGTGATTACCGTGGAATTTGAAAATCTACCTCCAAATATATGCAAGGAATGCTGTGTATAACCCACGTGACTGAAGATTGCGAAGGCACTGCAGCCATGTTGAATCAGAATCCACCGACAATCACACTCAGGGATCCCCTAATAATGGCGAAAGGAAAATGGGCAGTTGATCCTGTTGCAGACAATCCATCACCCGAGTATAAGTACAGTAGTGACGAAGAATTAATAAGGCACAGTAAAAAGCTCAGAGGCGAAGGTTGTAGCGATGACATTGTTTCCAGAAGCGACAGTACTCTGTAAGATGATCAGGGGTCGTATATTTTTATGATTAATGAACTGGTGTGAACTAATATGTGTTGATCTCTTTTCTACCCATATTGTAATGTGTGTCTTGCTCTCTTCCACGTGTGTGTTATGTGTTTTTTAAGTATGCAATGAATGGGATAACTTGTTTCGTTACATTCGATATGAACGATTATAATTCACAGGTATCAAATTCGAAATAGCAATCCATTAAAATTTAAAAGGGCACATAAAACCCATTACATTTCTAAAAGTACTGAACAATGATTCAGAATAAGAGTATTGTACATATTAAAAGAGACTAATGTTTCAAAACACATCAACAATTGCTGATGTTCATGTTTGTTCTCTATCCGATTGGTGGAGATCCTACCGCATGGAGGCAACAACTGCTACTGGCTGCAACGGATATTGCCGAATCAGGGAAAACCTAGTTTAACATGACATTGCAAGAAGAGGTTATCGTCAATCATTAGAATCTTAAAATTCAAGAGGACACCAAAATATTTAGAAGAGTGGGCACTCTGTCCAGATATTCCTACCCTGAAAGGTGAACTTGCATGCATGTGGTTCGTTAGTGACCTGAAAACAACGTTCCCAGGGCATCCCCCTGCCTTTGTGCAGTTCAATTCTCTCTACACCCCAGATCCCATCTATATCGATTTGGTAGGTCATTCTCAGGTGTCTCTTAAAATTGTACATGTTCCTCTTTTGCTGATGATGTAGTCTTTCCACGCTCGAAAGCATCCATTCCATATATTTAGCAACCAAAAAATTAGACCCGGTGCAAGGGAAGAAACGGACGAACTCTTCTTCCTTGTTCATTGTTAAAGTTGCCTGCCTTCTCAGGAACATGATCACCAAATCATCTATCTCTCCAAGCATTAGTGCATGGCTGCTTTCTTCGCATGTGATGCAGTACTACTATTTCGTTAAAAATATCTTCAGGATCCCCCAATCCCACGTGCTTCTGCCCTCCCTGGTGCCTGGGTTGTTCACGTGATATGTTGGTTGTTAAAATGCTTCTATCTTCCATATGGTTAATCTCGTATAATAACTGTTCGAATACAAAACCCGTTAGATCTCTCTCTGAGGTTAACGACATCAGAGTAAGGGGGGAGGAACAAAACAAATTGTACATAACCACATTACCTGTGCTCTCTCGTAGGAAAATTTTGCCATCCTTACACTGCGTTCAGCGTGAGCTTCCATTCCCTACGGCCAAGTTAATCGAAAAACACGATCCTAATACCTGCTGAGATTCTTCATCTTAACACTAATAAAAATTTTTATTATTAAGATTGAAGTGCTAGAATGAGGGTTATAACTCCGACGTTAAGCAGACACTGTGTTTAACCCTGCACATCCAAACAACAAACAACAGGCGATTAGCAAGACGTATACAGTTCATTACTCTAGCACCACGATATCAATACATGTAGTAACAGACTCACTGTACCAACGACATCCAAGACGTGATAGCCGAAGTAAAATCAGGACACCTGCTTAACTACGCAGGCTTCAAACCTGTAATTGGCAGCATGATATGTATTTTTTTCGCGTTCCGAGAAAAGTATGAGCACGGATTCAATCATGAAAACAAATCAAAGCCCTAGAATAACTCACCGTGGTTGTGTACTTCACTTTCCGATACAGGTGATATGAGCACCTGTCCAAGGAACACGCGGGAATAAAGAAAACCTATGGGGAAGAAAGACAGGTATTTCCTGGGGTTTCACGGAGGAGCGGCGGTACATGATGAAGGGATTTTTGCTCGGTACATGATCACCAAATCATCTACCTATTTTCCAGCGAAAAGACCAAGAGAGCCCCAGAGGCGCAGGCGAAAAGACGATCCAGGGCTCAATCCACCCACGCACACCCACCCAAGAGGCTGGGCGGAAATAGGCGAATCGAACGGACGGCCGAGATCTCACGATTCGCGAAAGACATTCCTGGCCGCAGGATTGGCAAAGTTATGTGACAGACAAACCCAACTTGTTTTTATTATTAAGATAAATATGATTGATTACAGTCCAGAATCAAGAAGTATTTTATGTAGCTATTGACATAGCAGAGAGTCGACTTGGAGTGGGCCTAAAATCCCAACATTGTTTAGCAGATCGGCGAACTGGTGGCATTAATGCCCTCCTCAAAATCTCTCTATCAGCAGAACGAACTCTACCATTTTTAGAGTGTTGTTCACTACTGTTAGTATTTCTCAAAACGACCACGACACTGGTCTGTTGATTATGATGACTACACCGAAAAGCACCAGCATGATTTGATGGTGAACATGAACACACTCTTCGACGATAGAGCAGCGAGAATGATGGGTTTCGACCAAGACATTCCCAGAAGGTTGCTTCCCATGCCTTCTCTGGTCGAGTTGCAATATTCGCTTGATGTATCGCTTCATCCCAATCGTTGTTTTCCTTTTGTTTTTCGTCATAGACCGACGAGGGTGACCCCTGAGTATCATGAGTTTTGGAATGACACTCTTGAAGTCCTTCATGGTTTCGTCAATCGTCAGGGGGTAGGCCAGGATACTCCCATTGCTTTCCTCCAGGTATGATAGTTCGATTGTAATCTGTTCTCGGTTGCTAAATGTCCTTCTCTTTACCCTTCGTTATTCTTCCGCAGGTGAGCCCAACTCCGAGTCTCAGTCGGACGACATGACTCCAGTTCGAGGTGCTAGGAGGAACAGGTCTAGGATGAGGCTTCCCAGGGGATATGTCCCTCAGGCGGGAGTGGATGAGCTTTCTGCTAACTAGGAGGATGCTGACACGATGGTAGTGAATCCTTTGCCACCGTAGAAATTGTTTTATTTCCATGTTAATGTTCAGCCAGGCCCTCATTCTTTGCGTTTTTTTCTTGTAGGCGGCTCGTCTGGGAGACAACGAGCCCATGGGATCCTCGAATATGGATGACGGAGATCGGGAGGTGCTTGAGAGGACCGATAAACTTCACCCTTTCGTGAGGCGTCGAGTCCCGGCACGGTAAGTGGCTCGTGTCCTTCATGCTTCTGACTCTTTCTTATCCATGAGCTATTGGTCACCGCCCGCCTTCACGTGGTTACTAACTCCCTCTTTTCTTCAGTTTATGGAGGGAATCGGCGGGTTCATGCGCGACGAAACGCTGATGACCAAGAGTGTTGATGGTCTCCGTATGGCTTCTTCTGTCGCTGTGGATGTTCCCATGGATGGTAGTGCAGGCGATGAAGTTGTGGATAACGGTGATACTGAGGAGATCGAGGACTCCGACCCCAAAGATACTATTGACGCCGAGACGAGGGCTAGGGAGGCTAGGATGAACACTCTTTACCCGACTCGAGGTGTTGCGTTCTCCCTTTTGAGCAGAGTCAGAGCTAATCAGGTGGCCGTAGGTGGTTTCGTTATCCCGCAAGCGTATCAGGACATGTATACACGCATCTGGAAAGAGTTCGGGAACATTGCCAGGGAGGATGCGAACCGTGCCTTGGCAGAAGGCTTCATCGGGGTCCTGTTGGAGCGGATTGCTGAGATGCGGGAGCGCTCCATGCGTGGGGTTGAACCAGAGATGCTACAGGATTGGGAGGATGCCATAGCTGCCGCCGAGTCTGAGTCTTTTAATGTGACTTGGCTCCGGGAGAGGTTCGAAAAACGGAAGTGTTCCAAGGTTCAGGCTGATGCTGTTACAGATGATGTTCTCGCCACGAAGGAAAGGGAGGTTGCTGAATTGGAAGCTAGGTTCGAAGAGGAGCGGAACGCGCTTTTCAATATGAGAGATTCTCGTGAGAAAGCTGGGGCTACTGTGTTGTCTGGTCTTTTCTGAGTATTTCTGGTTTCGTTTCTTGACTCATGGTTTAGGGAGTTATTATTTATTTATTTATTTGAAAGACAATGAGGGAACGGATTTCATGTTTTGGCTATATACAATAGACATTTATTTTTATAACTAAGGTTTTGATGGGTTGACGGTGTTGGTGGTGGTGGCGGCGGCGGAGGAAATGAGGTGCATGACAGTGACTCTGTGAGGGAAGATAGTGTTAGAATGAATGATCGAGAGATAAATAAGTTTTGACTTAATGAAAGGGTAGTTTTGGAAGTTCATCACATATAATAGAACTAGCTCAATTAATATGGGACAAAATTTTAAATAGAAATAACTCAATTAATCTTGGATGGAGGGAGTAAGTTAACATGAATCGCATCACCACGTATATTGACGAATAAATTATCACATCAGCATATGCATTTTTCATATACTAAATCAGGGAATTATACCACCAGTACATGCTTGGCTTCCAACCCAACTCCACTACACAAAGATACAATGCTCCAAGATAGATCAGATTACCATAAATTTGTTGTAGGTACATGATGCATCTGTTATGAAACTACACAGCCTGGGATGGGATAAGTTAACAAAGCCCAGATCTCCGGGTGGGCTAGGCATTGAGAAATGTTCCCATCACAATAAAGCACTCTTAATGAAGAGGCCCAGACTCATCCATGAATAACCAAACTTGATTTTGGCTAGCATGTGTATGGTGAAATATCCAAAACATAAATAAAAAATTTCGTTGACCACCTTCAAGTGTCCTCGACCAACTCTCAATGGAAACACCTCGCTTCCCCTATTCCTATATCATCAAACAACAAATTTTCTACCGTCTCGGGGAAGGTACAACCACCCCTATCATAGAAAATTGGATCCCCCAATCCTTACTGCTTGGCATAAGCCACTGCTCTACATTTTAGAAGTGGCAGACCTGATTGAGCCAACGACCCACACTTGGAATCATACCAAGTTACATACAGTGCTCCAAGATATCATAGCTAAGATCGTGAACATGCATATACCCCGGGATGGAACCTCAAACATAGCAGTGTATATACTAAATCACTACACTTGGCTTCTAACCCAACTCCACCAGTTTTGGTTATACATGCTTGGCTTCCAACCCAAATTTCTCTGGACATTACCTTGTCCACCAAAAATATAGCTTTTCTTATGGAAAGAATTGAACGAAGTTCTACCCACTAACTCCATCACATCCATCTCACTAATACCAACCTGTGTCCAAATTGTAATTTTGCACCAGAAATGGCTGAGCACCTCCTCCATTACTGCCCAGTTGCTACAACTACTTGGACTCTTTTATTTACCCACCTGAACCAGAATCCGAACTTCATAAACCATACCCCACCACCATGTACCCAATCAACCATCATTCTATAGTTCCTTAACACAAAATTACCAACGTATATCACCACTTGCTACATTTTTTTAAAAAATTTTGGTTGGCAAGAAATGAACGGATTCATCGCCAAAAACATAACAACTGCCAAATACCATCAGAATTGCACTAAACTTACAACATGAGTTTAAATGGGCAAACAAAATACTACCTCCACATTTTGTCGGACGTGCCACCTAGGGTCAAATTGATCTTGAACACAAGATCAACTACAATAATTTCAGTCAGCTAGGGACCAAGCTTGGGATAGATTAAAATCAACACCGGTAGAGCAGCTAGGGGCACCCGGAATATGTTGGTGTTGTATTCATCTGCCGAGACTCATCGGCAGCAATACCTACGACAGTGACGCAACATCTCGAGATTACAACTGCACTGACAACAGTAACATGGGCAACGCTAATTGCGGCAACGGCAATTATTAACCGACAAAATACTAAGGATTGCTTTGAAAGTGACTCGACAAACCTAATCCAATTTCTCACCAGATAGACAGAACCGCCTCGGTATCTCACAAGTACAGTATAACTTCTATAAAATAATAGTTTTGGGACCAAGAAAAATTATTATTTTAAAGAGATATTATATTATCGATAATATAATAAATTATTATTTTATAGAATAATTCCTAATTTGGAGGTGGAATAATAATTGAAGACTAATATTTAGTATATTATTAACTAATTTTATGAAAGATTCTAGATATTATATTATATACTACAATATATAGTAAAATACTAACTAATTTTAATGAGATATTAATTGACTAATTTTAAGAAAGAAAAACAAACTACTATCGAGTCATATTTTAAGAAAATTTGTTGCATGTATATTATTTTTCATTGTTATAGTAGAATTATTATTTTATATATTATTTGGGACCTAAGGGCTCAAGGGTGGCTTTTGAAATGTATTATTTTATGCTTTTATCGAATTTATTATTTTAGCACTAAGGGCCCGAGTCGGGACCAGAAAATTTTATTATTTTATCGAAAATATTATATTATCGAGTATTATTTTAAAGAAGTTATACTGTATGCTTAACGAAATCTAACACCTGATGCGCTCCATTCCACAATATACAAGTACAACACAAATCAAAAACCTTTAACCAGGCGACAAAGGATTAGCCGTCCATACTCAAGTCAATGGAAAATTTCACAACGACCTTTTGGGAGTTAGTAGTACCTTCTTTGTTTAAACAATTGTGCTCGACGATTTTAATGGTAAATCTTACCCACGTGTAACAACTATTTAACTTTAATTAATTATTTTTATGCTTACATAAATAATAACTAGTGTTCCAGCCCGTGCGTTCGCACGGGCCCGAGTCCTTAAGGTGGTAAGGTCACCGTCCTCACTATCTAGCCCCATACATGTTTTGGGTGTATCGTTTCCTTCCCAAGATATGAATTTGGAGATATATTAGGCTAACCAATTTAAGATTTTCTAGTGTAAAGCATTACATGAACCACTTTTTCTAAATGTAGACAATATATGATTTGAGCTTATGGAATTAAACATGTAAC
>JAJJMA010342909.1:0-13631 GCA_023529015.1 Papaver nudicaule
TTTTTGGGGAGTGCGGCTATGGAAATTGCGAGAGAATTGCACCTTTAGTATCTCGTTTCAGGTATGTTTACCTTTGTCTACATTGGTTTACGTTATTTTATGATGATATTTTCTTTTTCTATTTGTCTAATTTTTATGACAAAAGGGGGAGAAATCTTAGTAGTTTCAGGGGGAGAATTCTTCTAACTACTACGACATATGTCATACAAAAGAGAAATTTTTTCGGCATTGTCATAAGGGGAGTAAAATCGATGTGCTTGTCATGTCAAAGCGAAAGTTAGTGTATTGATTAAGGGGGAGAACATATCATATTGTGTAGTATCTTTAAGCATCGGTGCAATATGCTTACAAGTTTTGTATACTACTCAATTGCATAACAACTCTTGTTGGACTATGTCCTTCTAGAACCAAGATGTGTGGTGACTCTTTGAGTTGTTATTTCGTCCTTGAATCTTCATTTGCAGGAACACACGATCATATCTGAAAACGCTGAAGATTACAAGAAAATCAAGTTACATTATGGTTAGGGCTAAAAGATTTCACTTTTTGAATTCATATGTAAGATTGGTTTTGTCACTAAAATTGACAAAGGGGGAGATTGTTAGAGCATAGCTCGGTTGAACCCACTGGCGTTGCTATCTCAAGTCAATTGTCAAGTTTAGTTGACGAAAACTCAATCCTTCATAAGTCTACAATATCAGCTCGGACTAGGATAGCTTAGGTATTCGAGACGAAGACCATTGAAGATGAAGACCGGAGCTTACACACTTGATAAATTCATCGTCCTCATTAAAGGTTAGAAAGGTTTCCCTTTCGGTTTCGTATTTACAATTTTATCATTTAAAATAGTCCATGATGTTGTTTATAGTGATCTCGAAGGATCGAAGATTAGTTCTTTTAGCATTTAGATCACTAAGTGACCAACGCCTAAGTAGAATATGGGAATAAAGCTAGTTCTTGAATTACATTTGAACAGCGTACGCGTTCATGAACGCGTTCATATGCTGGAAGTGAAATTCCTGAACTCAGCAGTTTCTCATGAACGCATTCATATAAAAGTTCAAAAACTCCTGAACTTGGAGAACCGTACATGAACTCGTTCATATAAGCCATGGTCTAAAACTTCAATTTGAGGTTTTACCCTTTTGTGGTCGGATTTTCGAACTCTTTCACAATAAGGCCCATGGAGCTCTTGTCCACAATTTTGTTTAGGTTCGTGTATTCTTACATGGACTCCTCAGCATGGCCAATTTGCTTATCCATTGCTATCCTTCGATTAGGTCAAGGCGAGTCTTCTCACGGCCTTTAGGTTTTTAACCAACGGGTTAGAAAAAGATTGAGTTGGACCTCAATGCAAGCCTATGGACTTTTCTAAGTTCGGAAACTTGCTTGAGCCTCACTCAAGGTTGCTTAACTTTAAAGCAAAGCCTCCCATGATGATCAATATCAATAGATGACCTTCTGCAAGATACAACTTCAATCCTTGACACATCTGTGTATCCTTGAATAAAGGTTGGTCGTCATCTCGAAGTCCTTTTCTTTGGACTTAGACTATTTGAAAGACTTCACTTGAGGACGTGAAGCACAAGTCCGAATTAATATTCCTGATCCTGTATCTTATGTCGATTGATTTGATTATTAATTCAATAAAAAAGGACCAAAGATTTGATAGAAACTTCGTAAGGCTACACTCGGTGTTTTAAGTCCTAGAAGTTCCATAACGCAATTCACGAACTAGGTTTAATTCTAAGTTTGTCATGTGTTACGAGGTAAAGCTGATTAGGCTAGATCAATAAGACCTAATTAGTATATCGATTTACATTAACCTTGACTTTAAGTCTAAAGAAAATCAACTATTGTATTCTTGTTGAAAGAAAATCGAGTACACCAGGCGTCCTGTTAGAGCCAGGGTAGCGTTAGCCTTCACGAAGGGAAGTGGAGCAACTCCTAGACCTGTAAAGGACGTCAATTAGGGGAATCAAGTGCATAGGCTTCTGCGGGAGTCAAGAGACGTAGGAGCACAAACGGTAGCTGAGTTGCTTGGAGGGTGAATTTAGTCTCGTTACATTCCAGTCTGAGAGTAGGCTAGCGTCTGTATTCGCTTAATACAGTGTGTGTTCAAACTGGACGAGGTCCCGGGGTTTTTCTGCTGGTTGTGGTTTTCTCGTTAACAAAACTTCTGGTGTCTTGCTTTACTTTTACCTTCCGCATTATACGGTCTCTGATCTATATATAATTAAAGTATTGCAAGTTTGTAGATTCAGACCCTAGAGTGAATCCATCTCTATTGAGATCTACGAGAACTTGTTCTTGTTGGGATTTGGTTCTTTGAATTGTACTCGGGTTGTTGGTTGAATATTGATTTGTGAGATCGTTCAAGCAACCTAATCAACTAGGTTCACAAATTCAAAAGTTGTTGGTATATCTCGGTGTCCCCTCCTTTTCAAGTAGAGATATCGCAATGATAAGATAAATAGATGAAGTGGATAGAACTAAAACAAAAACTGATGTCATATGTAGCGTGGAAAAAAGTGGAAAGGTTAGAGAAGCCTCACATATTGTTAAAACTAATGATGGCATCCCTCTCTTGAAAGTGGGATAAAAAGTGGTAAGATAGAGACTCTTCAAGTTAAAAAACTAACAGTTAATGGTATATTCAGACTTCAAGGATTGTAGCTTTCCTTCTTGTGACAAAAGAAAGGAAGATATTCTAGCAAAGAATAATGAAGATAGGGTTACGATAAGGATTGCATGGTAGAAAGTGAAGAATATTTTGATGCTGACTTTGAGTGGATCACTAACCACTTATGTCGTGAAGGTAAAGCCCTCAAGAAAATTAAATGGAATTTTCGAGACTCAAATGTAATGGAAAGAATGAGAGGAACTCCAAAGATTACGAGGAAAACTTGGGAAAGGGTCAGAGAGCTCAAGTTAAGAAACTTTATGCTATACAGGTGTAATTGGTAAAATCCCCATGAGATAGTGTGTGTACCCTATATAAATTACCAAAGCCTGCTAATAGGCCCAAAGAAAGCTCTAGAAGTTTCTAGATGCCTTACCGGCCAAGTCTTTTATCTATATAAATACAGGGGATTTAATCCCCAAAAGGTATGATCATCCAACCCTAAAAACTCCTGCACCTAAATCTCATACTTACTTGGGCGTCGGAGCCCTTTTTGTTTGTTTTGCAGGTTCTTCCCCATCTTATTCATCGAGTGGAGGGTAAAACATCATCAATATATCATCATCAATCAATCGTGTTTCGGGTGTGAATTTATTCGCACCCAAACATTGGCGCCGACTAAGGGGATTCGTGTAAAAGGATCGTGTTTTTCCATTGAGAAAAGTGTAAGAAAACCTAGGAAAGCGTGCATGAATCCTCACAAAAATAACCCAATTTTAGAGTTCACGAAAAAAGAAAACAGAAAAAAGTTAGGGTTTCCGGAAAAAACGTCGTCAAAAAGCAGTAGCAGAAAGCATCGCGAAAACAGGAAGAAGCGTCGCTGAAAAAGCAACAGAGAGGTCGCTAAAACCCTCAAAAGAACAACAATAATAAACGTTGCAGATGGGGTCAAAAACATGTGCTGTTCGAGCCATGTACAGCCTCACATCTGGCTCTTCATCAAGCAAATCCGTACCGTCCAATCTCACTTTTGTCTTTAAACTCAGCTTCCTTAATCCGTTCGATTTGCTCCAGCCTCACATCTAGCCACAGATCCAGATCTGCAAATAAAGTACGTCTGATCAGCTAATACTAGCCGTCAGATTTCGTGTAGCCGCCTGTCCAGCAGCGATCCAACGTTCTTCAGCAACTACACAGTCAGCGCATGAGTCAGATGTACAACGTCCAGTCAGCAGTGACAGTCAGTTAAATCTGTCCACTCTATAGCGACACGTCATCAAAGGCAGTCCAATGGACGGCGCCACGTCACCCACTTCTGTCCAGACAATCCGCCATGTCATCAAAGATGGTCCGGTGGACCGTGCCACGTCATCAACTTGGTCCAGTCAGCCTGCCACGTGTACGGACCGGTCCAGTCGCTGCTGCCACGTCGTTTAATCTGGTCCAGTCAGCGCTACGTCATCCATTACGCGCTCGCACCTTCACAATCTTGTTTCGTCAATATCTCCTTCGTTTCTCATCCGAATTGAGTGATTTTTGGCTCGTTAGAATCGTCTTTCGATTCCCCACAATATGGAGGAGATGATTGCTCAGACCCCTTCAAGTTTAGCCTTGCATTTCATCGCAAGCAACCGAAGCCTCACCTTGCACGTGAGCACTTAAGTCTTGCTCTTATCACAAGCATAAAATCTCGCCTTGCACGTGAGTATAAAGACTTGTATCAGTACAAGCACAAAGGCTCGTCTCAACCGCGAGCCCAGCATTCGTGGTTGGTCCAAAGTCTCGTACTCTACACAAGCAAACAGCCAGACAACCCAAGGGGCCAGCGCTTCAGCCTTGTTACGTTGCGAGCAAAAAGCCTTGCCAAGCTGCAAGCACACTCAAAATGCCTTCAATGATGCAAGGTATACAACGAAAGTCTTGCCAAGTAGCAAGCACTCAACTCAAGTCTCGTCTAGCTCACGAGCATCAAAAGACCATTTCATGGCAAAAAGTCTCGCCTAGCAAACGAGCAAATTTATTGCAGGTACAGCTGGGGGCGTCTTTGCAATATCTTCACAAACAATGGGGGAGAATTACGGTTGCTACGACAACCATTACTCATGCTTGGGGGCGGGCCGTTAGTGCAAAAGGGAATCCGAACTTCTTAACCCCACAACAAGTTGGACGTTAAGAGGGGGCGATGTGTGTACCCTATATAAATTACCAAAGCCTGCTAATAGGCCCAAAGAAAGCTCTAGAAGTTTCTAGATGCCTTACCGGCCAAGTCTTTTATCTATATAAATACAGGGGACTTAATCCCCAAAAGGTATGATCATCCAACCCTAAATACTCATGCACCTAAATCTCATACTTACTTGGGCGTCAGAGCCCTTTTTGTTTGTTTTGCAGGTTCTTCCCCATCTTATTCATCGAGTGGAGGGTAAAACATCATCAATATATCATCATCAATCAATCGTGTTTCGGGTGTGAATTTATTCGCACCCAAACAGATAGATTTTACCAAAACACTCATTCTAAATCCATAAATACAATAGCTAATAATGTAAAAGCATGATTATGACAAAGATATAGAGAGTTCAGAGATACTAAATGAAAGACTTAAGCATTGCAAACATAACACCTCCTTGCTCATCTTATTGATTATGAATTAAGTACATCACTCACCTTAGCAAACTAATCTCTCTTACAAAGCTTGAGTTCTTCACTAGATACTAGACTAAGGAGAGTAAGAGAGGAAACCCTAACTTTGTCTCTCAATAGGCTAGACCTAAAGTTCACTCGACCAACCCCTTTCTCAAATAACATCTCTTACATTATATAGACGCTCATGCAAGTGGACTACAACTAATATGGACAAGACTGCCTCTGACACTTTTTGTCATCACTCGTCGACCAAGGGAAGATCAGTGACTCATCTTTATACAACTATACTTCAGCGGATGATATTTTCTTCTGGATAAGGATGCTGACGCGACTCCCACTGAGTCAGACGGTCAACTCTGATAATGCTACCATTCAGATTCTGCATTGAATGCCCAACCATATTCTCAGTTGTTGTCGGTGACGTGTCCAATCTTCGCTGATACGCTGATGTAACCTTTGGTACAACATCCGCTGATCCTCCATGCATAGCGGCAAACCTCAATCTTCTACCGATGATGCCTAATCTTTCAGAGGTAATTCTACCTTTACTTCTTAGATGACTTTATAGCATGGAGGCATTTTTTGCACCTACATTTTGCCTCTTTCGTCTCCGAGATCTTGATCGCTGGGGATGAAATTTATGGTTCGCCGAAATATGCCGACCCACGTTCGAAACTTTTTCCACTTCTTTAACACGTCTCATCCATGCCGTGAATGTCGGTGACCCTTTTTGACTTGATGACCTGCAGAGCCGGATGACCTTCTTCACCTACATATTCCTTCTTCTTCCAGTCCATCTCCATTCTTCTCTAACTTTCTGAGTTCTTCTTCTCTCTTCAGAGACTTTAAAACCCTAAAGCGCTGTCACTCCACCGCATAACCACCAGTTTCAGCCTCTTTTTACTGTTTTTCTCTACTTCCACCACCCAAAAACTCTCCTTAGCCATTTTCTCCACATAAAGATTCTCCTTGTTCTTCCTTTTATTGTTTTCTCTATTTTCCGGTGATTTTTCACCTCTGCAACTCCCTTTTCCGGTCACCTCTGCATTTTCCAATCTTCTTCTATTCCTTCCATGGCTTCTACCGATGAGACCTATACTCCTAATTCTCCCTCTAATACTCAAGAGTCAGCGCATGAAGGTGATTCACCGTCGCCGAACCCTAAAGTGACCAAGAAGAGAATCCCTCTTCGCAAATGGGACGAGTACTGTGAAAATGACAAGATTAAAAATTAGTTTCCAAAGCTTTCTGTTCTCGCCGATATTAAATCTCCTTCTCAGAAACTTTTACTGGATCATATTCTCCAAGGAGGTCAAGATGAGAACAAGCTTGTCATATCCTTTGGTCAGCTCAAGGCTGGATACAAATTTCCATTGTACGACCCCGCCGATCCTATCCTCCTTGACATTCTTCTTTATGCTGACAAGAGCCCTTCACAACTTACTGCTAACTCAATTCGTATCATGTATGAGTGGATTACTCGGCGTAATAACACTACCAACTACCCCAATTTACCGAGGAATAAGGAGTTCCTTACCCCTAAGCTATATACAATAGAGAACTTCAAAGACCAATACGAAGTTAAACACTGTGAAAGAAGACGCGAACCTTGGACTTATCGAATAGCGTCCAAGAAATCCGTCAAAGAAGAGAAGAAGTTTCTGAGGGATGTAGACAAAGATTCTTACACTGCCGCCAAACCCACAATGCGTCATAGCACCGAAAATCATTGGAATGACCTCCCTTGTGTGTTTG
The DNA here is from genome assembly GCA_023529015.1 of Papaver nudicaule. NCBI lineage: Eukaryota > Viridiplantae > Streptophyta > Magnoliopsida > Ranunculales > Papaveraceae > Papaver > Papaver nudicaule. The sequence goes on from JAJJMA010342909.1 coordinate 7,025, forward strand.
AAGGACCTTGACTTAAAGGCTGGGAAGATGAAAACAAAGAGATAGTTCGCCGAGACTTTGCTGCTGGTCATGAACGGTTTAAAGGTGTGGATTTCTGGGAAGTTCGCTGGACTGAAGAAAAAGAATACGTTGTCCAAGATGGCAAATTCGTTGTAGGACCTAATGGCCCCTGGGTGAAAAGGTCTGAGCATTCCTTAGATGAAACAAAGAAATCTAAGCCTCATAAGAGAAAAGGGAGTACTGGAGACAAAGTTCAGGTAACAAACACTCACTTAAAAATTTAAATATATGTATATATTTGCCTATGTTTGTTTCCGGAACTAACGGCGATAATACTTGTTTTTCTCTTAGACACCTGCCAAGAAGAGCAAACGAGATGCCTTGCAACAAATTCAGAATCAGCTGAAACAGAAACTTCCGGGGTTAAAACCCTCTGAGCCTTTGAAAGAAGCAAACACTAGAGATACTACCGGCGAAGTATTATCGGAACCAGTCTTGCCTCAGCAACCAGTTTCTTCAGCCGCTAACGTATCTGACAGTTCGTCTAGGAAAAAAGATGACCCTACCAAGCCCAAGGAGAAAGGCAAGTCCACTAAGCTCGGCGATTCTGAAAGGCCAACCTCTATAGAGGACAGTCCTACCGCTGAGCTAGAAAAATCTTCTAATGTCGCCAAAGAAATCCTTGAAAATCTAGAGGTCGATGTCCAAGAAACTGATGAAACCGATATGGGTAATTTTCATCCGTCCGTTGAAGAGAACCTACCATCTACGTTTCATCAGGACAATGTCAGCGAATAACCTCTTGTTCCCTCTTTTGATACTGGAGTCATCGGGCAACTTCTTAGCTTGAGTAGGATGCCAGAAGGTGGGGAGAAAAACTCTGAGCTAGCTCTTTTTAATAAACTATCTGATTCCTTTACTCAATTAGCGAATCGTGGAGATAGTCAACAAAACTCCCTTTACTACGAATCCATGGCTAAGCTCAGTGCACCTGGTCTGACTCTGAGGCTTGCAGAGTTAACTACCGTTGTTGCCCACCTTACTCCGCACGAGCAGTTCTGCAATGCCGTCTTAGTATGTTATTGCCTCACTTGCTTTTCTCGTTTTTCTAAGCATACTTCCTAATATATCAATTTTTGCATGCCCTCAGGACTTTCAGTGCGACATTGGTAACATCTCTCTGAATTCTCGGCTCAACCAATAGATTGATGAGCTTCGCCAAGAGAAAGCAACCCTTCAACACCAGCTCTCTGAAGAGAAAAAGGAAGCTAAAAAATTACGGCGGAAACTGCAGGAGGAATCTAAGGAACAGAAGGAACTCCAAGGTTAGCTACTCTTTTCCGACTCTTTTTAATGTTAATACTTTACTTTGTCTTCTTGCCGCCAAAACCCTTATCTATTCTAAGGTCTCCATCACTGTGTGAGTATGTGTAGATAGTAAAAAGTGGAAGAGGGACAAAAATGTAAAATGACTCTCTATTACGCCTTTGCCTACTCAGGCACATCTCTGTAGCTCAGAATACAACCTATTCTACGAACTGAATATACTCTCTATGAGTTCTCTCTTATAACTCCCGGTGGAGAGGATGATATCATGGTGCAGTACCGATAACCCCACCAACACGTAAACCCATTAATTTACTTCATGTCGACATCGCCTCGAATTCCTCGACATCAGAACTAAATTTCTCACTGGTGCTATGGTGGAGAATTGATAGAGACGCACCCTCTCGGGTTTCCTCCTCAATATTTAAAGACCTTAGGCCCTCGCCTAATCTCGGTCAAGATAGAGATGTACCCTCTCGGGTTTCCTCTTTAAAAGACGACTTAACACCTTAGTCGTAAGGAAAACCTCAGAAACATCGCAGCTCTAAGCATGTCCAGAGCTCTATGAGAAATATACAACAGCCTAAACACACTTAGGCAGGCCACAATCTAAACACATGATGGCCTAATGAATCATGGATAAGCATGCCATGACCTAAAGTACGCCATAAGCCCAAGTGCACAAATATACCATAGTAGCAGAAGGCGTAGCCTAAAGACACCACAAGAGATTGGCCTTGGCCAATGGCCAAGGCCGTGGCATCACAACCATGACGCCACACATCTTCTGGCCTTGGCCATACATTTCTGACCTTGGCCAATGGCCAAGGCCGTGGCCACTCGGCCATGGCGCCATACATTTCTGACCTTGGCCAAAGGCCAAGGTCGTGGCCACACGGTCATTGCGCCATGATCATGGCACCATACATTTTATTCAGAATCATGGCCATAGAACCATGACCAAGCAACCTTCCTTAGTTCAACGCAACTATGCAACATCTGCGCGCTACACGAGATATCAAAACATCACACGAGGGGATAACTTTAGGGGTATTGGTCTGGCGGTCTACGACAGTTAGGAAGAAACTGATAGAGATGATGGGCAGTTATACAAAGATGGCGCGAGTGGACATGTTCTACACAACTCAAGTAGTTACAGAAACCAACTCATGTTCTCCACTCCTCCACTCTTCCACGACTCCCACCTTCTATGTCGAGAGATCAGGGTGAGTTCAACACTATAAATAGAGGCTTTCTCTATCTTCCAAGGCAGAATAACCAGAACGCTCACAAACACCAAAGCCTCATAGCACGAGCAACAACCAGATTCTGAGTAATTCAACACACTTCTAGCCTTGGAGATCTCCAGTCACCCTCACGACGGAGATCTTGAACTCTCACACCCAGAAACACATCCTCAACCTGATCTCCAGTTTCTTCCACTGTTTCCCTCCCTAGACCAACCTCATCCTCTCTGTGACCGAAGCAAGACGGGAATGGCCATTGACTTGGTTTAGGCTCGTCTTGTTCGATTTTGATCTCGAGCACTACAAAAGTACCCAGAGACGGTACATATGTTTTTTCAGGTAAAACAATTTGGCGACCACAGTGGGAGATCAATCTTTCGGTTTGAGAAGACTTTCTCAAAAATGGTTGAACTAGGGACAGGGTCAAACTACAAAAAATCTCAACTCTACCACTGAAGCCGCTCCAACTTCCAGCGCAACACCCTCCAATCCACCCACACTCAACGTCGTGCCCAGCATCCAGACCACCCACGATGCTTCCCCTGTAACACCTACTGTCTCAGTAACCTCTTTCACGCCCATTGTTACGCCTAATCCAACTCTCCTGGCGTTGCCTCGGTAAACCCTGTTGTTTCAGCGACTCCTGCTGTCCCGACAACTCCTGCAGATCCAAATCCAGTTAGCACGCCTCGTAGTGACCCCTCCCTTTCGATCAGGATCAATGCTACCACCCTAAAGAAAGAGGAAGTGCCAAGGACGCCAACCTTGGAGGAACTAGTCAAGTGTCGAGACGATCTTCCGGAAAGACGGATCAAGACCCAAGTTGAAGTCTTGGCTCAACTCGAAACTCTAACCGCGAAACCCTCACCAGATTCACAAGCCAAAGGAACTCCCAGAACTGCTACTAGTACGAAAACCATTGCGATCCACGTCTGGGATGATGAGATAATCTCTACTCAAGCAGAGACTCAACACGAAGAGAGCCACAACTCGGATATGTCACTAAAAGACGATTTGAATAGACCACTCCAAAGCCCAGAGGAGGAGACGACGCTACCTGTTCACCAGCACCGACAATCGTGCCCACACAAAGTGTAGAGGATCCCTCTCCCCAAGAGGGGAGCATCAAAACCACCAAGTGCTGAGACTCAGAAAATTCCCGGAGCCCCCCACTGGCAGAGCCTGCACTTAGTACAACAACCTTGCCTCGCATTGGTACGTGGAGCGAGACGATGAATGCGTCCTGCCGCAAGTACTTTTTCGTATCAGAATAGGATCCAAGCTCTCGACTAACATTGGTAGAGCTCTGCGAAGTGATCCTTGTCTACTGAGCCCTCCATGAAACTACAAAAGATCTGCCTCGTCTGCACCAGCGCTACCGGAGAGTGCCAAACCTTAAGAAGCGAAGAGGCTCGTGATACCAACAGCGACAGCAGCCTGATCATCAAGCAGTACAACAACAACTTACCATCCATGAGTGCCATCAGCGAAGAGAGTAAGAGGAAGAGTCCAGCTACAAAGGTGACACACCCAAAGCGTACAACTTCAAGCTCGCCTCGGAAACTCCAGGTGACAACATGGGTCGAAGCAGATCACAACAAAGACGCTTGGACAGAGATACTCAGGCGTGTATATACAATACAAGCTATGGCGCCACGAGTCACGACGCCACGAGTCACGGCTCCACGGGTCACGGAGCCACAAGTCATGGTGCCACAAGTCACGGCGCTGCAACTACTAGAAATGGGTAAACCAAGCTTGTAGTACCCATGACAGCAAAGCATTTATCAACAACACTAAAGAGACGGACAACCCCATCATCACCAAGAGAATGACGACGAGACATGGGGACTTCCAGAGTTACCACTGCAGCCATCCAGGGACTCTAGGGTGTGGATTCCCAAAACAACTTGAATAGAAACATAAACAGGAAACCCTTAGAGGATCAAGAAGAGAAGGCGCTTCCCTGCTTCAACCACGACCGTCCGTGTCTTGCTAGAGAAAGATCCAAGCAGTAAGGATTGAGGAAGCTCGTGATAACAGGAGACGCGTTAGCAAGCCAGATAACAGGGTATCGATACAATATGACTCGAAGAGTCCCGGACAAGAACGTGACTCAAGCACAAGATGCAGATCTACAACAACAACCGCGAGGGGTACGAGGACCGAAGCCTATACCAGATTACCCCGAATCGATGATTCTCAACGACTAAAGAGGACGCTCTGCCTACTCGAGCCTTTACGCCATCTCCGGAAGTCCAATACACGAGAATGTTGAAGGACGCTGACGAGCAACACGTTTCTGCTCGAGGGAAGTTGAGCCCAGGAAAAGACGTCGATAAGATAGCCCAGAACATGGCTGGGGACTCCTCACCACAGCCGCTCTTCACTACACCGAACACCGTGCTGACTGCCATGACCCAATCAATGGTGAAACTTAGTCAAGGGGAACATGAAGTACAACAGATGTTCCCCTGTCTCTACCAAAGCGCTTCATCATCATGGAAGAGCCTACTCGAGCAGAGATATCCATACAGCAGGGGACTATCCGCTACAAATCTCTTGAAGGAGGGAGACCCAATGGAAGAACTCTAATCAATGCCTCTACATAAACCTGAAGGGCACCAGAAACCTTTGAGGGACCTCCATACGCCAGGATTCATATATTTGCAGAATCCTCCTAGTAGCAACACCACCAAGTCTTCATCTTTCGAGCAAGCTAGCAGTATCGTGGTAGTGGCGCTCCTCTCATCTATCACTAGCAACGAGTCTCCGACATCCTTCGGTGGCAACCCAGATCCAAAAGACGACAGAGTGGAGTACTCCAAAGCGCAAGGACTTCAAAAGATGCGCCAATAGATGGAGAATGGGAAAGACTTCCTACGTAATATCTGTTCACTTAAGATTCCACCACAACATGCCAGAATGAGCGATCATCACTACGAAATCGGAGTTAAAGCTTCTGGAGCAAGGGTGTGCGAGCAAGAATCTTGATACGGGGATTAAAGGTATTTGTCTCACTAGACCTTCACAAGTTTCTTGAATACCTTCCACCACGAAATATTCCTGTAGCCTCACACCTTCCACCGTGAAATATTCTCGTGGCTCTACATTCGTGGAGCCACAAGATACCTTCTACCAAAAACTATCTCCGTGACTCCGCATTCGTGGAGCCACGAAACACTTTCCATTAAAATTATTCATGTGGCTCCGTGCTCACGGAGCCATGAAGCACCTTTTACAAAAATTCTCACAGCGCCACGAAATAGAAAACTACCTCCCCCAGAAGATATCTCTTACAACAAGAAGTTCACCTAATCTTAGCCCCATAAAAGTTCACCTAACCTTAGCCCCATGATGTAGTTGAGACAGTATAGTAATTTTCCATTGGAAATAGTTAAGTACTGTAGTAGACTGGACCATAGAAAGTGTACTGGAGAAGATTCCTGCCTACCATCCTCAACGACTTTTTTTCAAAATTCCAAAAAAAATAGTCGTTGGAATCTCTTCTATATAAGAGAACTCTTCTTCTTTGACCAACTCATCCCAATTAATCTTGTTTCAATTGATTCCTTCTTTCTCCCTTCAAATTTTCAAGTTTTTTTCATCAATCGATATGGCGACCAATTACACCGAGATAAAAAATCTCGCAATTACTTACTCTTTCATTCGTAGCCGAATGAATGGTATGGTGGGTGAAGTGGAACCTTGGCAGGCGGCGTTTTGGATTCGTGCTTTTGATGTGTTCGTAAAAGTTACAAAGAATCCAAACAATAGAGATGTAAATGGAATTAGAAGTCAATGGAACTGCATTAGTAGAGACATGACCGAGTTCGCCGAATTAAGAGAGCTATGCGCCAAAGAAATAGAAATGCATCACACGAAGAAATGGTCATTGTAGCTCTGGCTCAATATTGTGAGCTCAATAACCGGGAATTCATGTTTGTTGAATGTTATGAAAGATTGAGGAGATACAAGACAATGTTCTGAAATGTTAGAGCAATGTCATGGTATGTTTAGAGGAATGTTAGAGC
>JAJJMA010342912.1:0-11977 GCA_023529015.1 Papaver nudicaule
GAATGCTCTGCATTAACTAGGACCCAAGTGCTTTTGGAGTGCAAAAATCATGCATTCTTTAGAAGTCAATTCCAGTGAAAAGAACCTTCAAGGTACCTTTATAGGCTCTCAACTTTCTTCAAAGCTAAATTGCTGTAGCCTGGATGCAAAAGAATAGCTAGTTTCGTAAACGGATCAACTGCAAAATCGTCCACCAGAACGCCGGCCTTGCCTGTCACATCACCAATTTCTAAAGATATTAGAAGAACTAATTGCAATACAGACACACTGAAATTTCATAGCTTTAGTCGAACGAACTAGATTGAACCAATGCATCAAGAGTGGACTTTCTTTTCATTAAAGTAGCTCAACAGAAATTACAGTATTGAATGCCCCAACTGGTCTATTCTTTCACTTTTCAATTCTATCAATAATTCTTTTCACATTTTATTGTCTTAACATAGTAATTCAATCTAAGAGGAAACGTGGAAAAACATCATACATATGGATCTACCAAATTTCGTGTAGAACCTTCGTGGCGAACCTTTCGTGTCTTCAATTCAATTCAGATTACACTTAACCATGAATTCAAACATACCCATATTCACAGACCAACCTAATTCCTAGAAGCATCACAATGAAAAACCCGAAAATCACATTTCGGAGAAATGGCCTCCAAGAGGAGTTTAGCAGTACTCTCCTGCCTTATCACAGCACCTTTTTTCTCAACCAAAACTCCAGCAACAATCTTCTCATAACCACCACCACCACTTCCACCAGAAACATAAGCAATCAACGCAGACTGCACCGGCCCCAAACTCGGGTTATACGCAGCCGATTCCGTATACGATCCCTTATACACCTTCCCTGCAAAATCCATTAAAGCCACACCTGATGCACACCCACTGTATGGAGCATGACACTTATTTGCAGCCTCAAGTGCACAATTCTTAAGTTGCATCCAAACCTCATCATCTTCGCCATGAATTCCATTCTCGCCATTGCGTTTCACAGAATCAACAAAACACAAACCGTTATTATGTGCTTCCAACAATAAAGGAACATCCTTTTCTAGTAGATCAGCAGGACCAAATGGATCACTTAACATTGAACCCAATGGATCAAAACACAACCCAGAATCTTGAATTGTGCTGTACTCAGACGGCACAACCATGATTTTGATATCACTGGCCCTCCGAATCTCCTGCATAAACTGCCTGCAATGTCCACAGGGTGTTGCAGAAACAGCAATATGTGAAATCCTAACAGGTTTCTCACCATTAATATTAGCATTAGTAATCAAAAACTGCTCAGCATGAACTGAATGGTGTAAAGGTAAATACGGGAATTCAAGATTACCACCGAAATAAACCCTCCCATCAGATCCTAATCCAACAGCACCAACATGGAACTTAGAAATCGGTGGTATTGCTAGTTTCTGTGCTGATTTAACTAATGAAGGTAAGAGTTCAACAACAGTTTTGAAACCTGAGTTTTTCGCCATTGATTCAGCTTCTTTTGCTTCAATTATGAATCTCTGCTTATCCATTGAATAGATCTTGATGATGGGTGTGTTTGATTTTTGATTTGGAGAAATGGGTTTGTGTTTGATTTGAAGAAGAATCGAGAGGAAAAGAAGATTGAAAGTCTCTGATAGCTGGTTTTATCCCTGGAAGTGAGGAGAGAATAGAAGAAACTCGAATAATGGAAATGAAGGGGGAGGGGAGAGATTAAGGGTATGTTTGTCTGGTTTATATAGTGAAAGGATACTATTCCACCGCACCACCTTGACCACAACTTGGACGTGCTCCAAAGTGGCTGTGATCCGTGGTCGTGAGCGTCGGGGTCACAATTCTTGACACCGACAACCCATCCACAGGATTAGAGTCTGGTATGTGCAAGTGGAGACAATTACTTTACTGGCATTGTTTGCGACCATGTAATTTTGGTTTTCAATGTTTTTGGTTTTGGCTTCGGTAGTGACCATCTAGATGTCTTCGTTCTTGAGTGAAGAAATCATATGTTGGTTGGTTAGATATGGACAAGTGGAGACAGTTACCTTTATTTTACAATAATTGGTTTTTTTGTCTTCACCCGTACAATGTTTTTCTTTCCTTAGCTTTTCTTTTCTAGATTTCCTGTTGTTTTAATTTTTGCCTGCGAATGTTTCCAGATATCTTAATTCTATGAATGTTTCTAGATATCTTAATTCTTGAATGAATTTAATAGAGTCAATTCCATGATCTAAAGATTATTAGAGTCGCCATGTCTTGCAAGACAGCTGGTGATCAAGTAGTGGACATTCAATGGTTTATCCATTGATTAGATCTTGATGATTGTTGTAAAAATCGGTGGATATTTAGCTAAACATCCACTGAATGTTGTGCAAATTTTTTCGTTTTTCATAAACCCAAAAACAACAATCGGTGGATGTTGAGTTAAATATCCACCGATTATTGTTCATGTTCTTCGTTTTTCCAAAAAAAAAAAAAAAATTCTTGTTTTCATGTTTGTTTAGTTATGTTTAAACCAAATTAATTAAATCTAGTTATCCTTTGTTAAGTATTTAAACAACTAATTAGTAACTAATGAAAAAAAGGTAAAACAATCTTTTTTATAAGGCGTTTTATGATTTTACTTCAGAACATCCACATTTTAACTTATTCTACGGGGTCAAATACTCCCTTGTGGAACCAAATTTAACCGGGTAATTTACGCATACTTTGCTCAAGTTGTAGATTTGATTTGTGGGGTTGATGAAAGAACAAGAGTGGTCAACTATGGTCAATGTATGGACCAAGTGAGTGGATCCAAGAATACAAGTCCCATAGGATCCCTTTGGAATCAACTTTCTTGATGAAAATGAATATTCCTCCCTTTGAGAATGCATCTCACTCACGTCTTTCACCTAAACAATACAAGTACATGCTAATTGAGTAAATGTGATGCGACACGTGGCGTGACTGACAGGCTGTCAGTCAGTATTTATTTTCACCTAGAATGTACCCAATGATTCTAAGTCTAAGTCTAACATCATACTCACCAAATAATTGTCAAAATTAGCAGCAACGGAATAGAGAGAACTGCCCACCCAATGGCCCGATTAGGCATCAATGGTGGAGAGGAGAATGACTACATCATTTGAATTTTGTGAGGTTTTACCAACTCACTCTCTTCCAGTCGGGAAATTGAATGGGCAACTCTCTCTGTCAATTAAATATTTTCGGTCTTTGTTTGGGTAAAATAATGTTGATCAGAACTCGTGAGTAACGAAAATCAGTTAAGTGCATAATGTCCATTGCGATTAAAATAAAGTACCTTGACCACTACCACAGTAACTCAACAACTCCAGCTGCAACTCAATCATGTAATTTAAAATCTGTTTACTGATCTAAAATTTGTTGGTGATTCAAATATCTAAAACTTGTTGGTGGAAAAAAAATCCCATGATTTTATCAGACAGTCTGCATTTTACCTCTACCTCGTTGGGATTTCTTTTTTTTAAACTAGGATACGGCCACGTTCGTTGGACCGAAGCTCACTACCTAGGCCTAGGTAATTAGGCAAAAAAAGAAAGAAAGAAAAATGCCCACTTGCTTTGTAATACCCTAATTCAGCAGGTAGGGTTCGCCGAATGGAATATAAGTAATGGTTTGTATGTTCCTAACAACGAGGCATTTTCAAGCATAATTAACTCAGAAGTTGGGAAAAACTCTGCAGTTAAGCGTGCTCGGGCGGGAGTAGTCTCGGGATGGGTGACCTCCCGGAAAATTGCTGCTGGATAACCGCAGCGGTGCCCGTTGAAAACCTCACACTGCCGGATGACCGCAGTGGTTAAGTGGGGACAATATCAGTGGAGGGACGGGTCGTTACATGCTTCTCTCACGCGGAATTTTTGGTGTATCAACCCTAGGTACACAAAGAATTTTCATTCTATCATTTTCCTAGCCAACCTGGCTAAATTTGGCCCCATGAGTGAGTATTTGGTCCCATGGAAAAATAATTCTGGTGGATACTATGAAGTAAAATCAGAAAACCCCTTATAAAGAAAGACAGTTTTACCCCTTCTCAATTAGTTCCTAATTAGTTGATTAGTTAGTTAATTCTGTTTATAGTTAAGTTAGTTTGATTAAAGTTAAGCTACATAGTTAGTAGAAAATCATTTGAGTGTGTTTATAGTTGTAGAGAAGAAAGAGAAAAAGGTGGGAAAACTTTGAAAAACTAGGGTTTTGTGAAAATGGTGAAAGGATATACCGATGATGAAGCCTCTAGTAGTGATGAAGATGTTGATGAATCACAAACCGAGTTTGATCTTGATTATGTGAGGGAGCAAGAATTTATTCACAACCAAAACCTACGTGAGGAGATCGAGAGGATTATTACCGTGAAGTTCCTCAAAATAATGAGGCATAGGTGTTAAGCAACTCGAATGGTGGTTGTCTAGCTTGAGATGGAGCTTGAAATCTTGTTTGAATGGAAAAAAGATCAAATTATTTCCACGGGTTTTGCCTTCGTAACCCAGAATCGGCCTATGATTAACATGTTATACAACGATTGTTCTTCATTAGTAACAACAATCGGTTAATATTTTTCATTATATACAACGATACTGGGTTTTTAATGGAAGCTTGGTTTGCAAAACCAGAATCGGCTTTAATTATCCTATCAAACCGCCGATTAAAACATTGATATTTTCTTCAAGAAAATTATCGAGTCCTTAATCGGGGGTTGTTGGCAAACACATAAGCCGATTTTAGAGTACAGGAGACCTTCAATTTTGTCGAACTTTACTCGGCTCTTATTCAGTTTTATATGTGCCGATTGTAGAGTACAGGAGACCTTCTATCTCGTCGAACTTTAGTTGGCTCATATTCAGTTTAATATGTGCCGATTGCTGACTTATTTTTTTTTAAAGTTTTCTTGGGCGTATTTATTCGGTCGTTATTTAGTTTGGTAAAAACCGATTGTTTTTAATCGGTGTGCTTATTATTGTATTTATGAGACGATTTTGGTATCTAACTTCCTTCACGAAGATTGTTGTAGCGCTCATAGGTCAACCCGAAGCGTGTTGTCTAAGCTACTGCTTGATACTTCTGCCCACTATCAAACTGACTTGGTATGCAACAACATAATCTTGATTTTTCATCCGCCATTTGAAAACAATTTGTATAGTATATTGATCTAATTGGTTTTTGGTTTTCTCCGTGAAGACATGGAACACTAAAGAGGAAGCAAAGGCTTGGCTCGTAAAGAAAGGCATGGAGGTCAAACAAGGTCTAGTGTTTGGCAAACGTACAAACATAAATCGTTTGGAAATTATTTGCGATTGAAGCGGCGCCCCAAGAAGCCATCGGAGCAAGTCTAAACCATACGAGAAAAAGGGTTCGAAGAGTGAGTATAAATGTAAATCAAGGAAGTGTCATTGCCCATTCAAGATCGTAGTAGGTCACAACCCTTTAAAAGGGTATTTCCTACGTAGGGTTGAGAACGGTCATCACAACCATGATACTCCTCATTCTCTTATTGGACACTCTTCCGTTTGTGGGTTGAAACCACATGAGAAGGAAAATGTGAGGTCGATGATTGCAAGCCGGCCAATCGATATCCTAAGGGCGATAAAGGTGGATGATCCAGGGAACTTGTTTATTTTGAGGCAAATTTACACTGAAAGAGCCGCACAAAGGAAAAGGTCATAGAATGGTAGAGCAATTATGGAACAATGAGAATGACTAGTCGAGAAACACAACTACACAATGAGGAAGCAAGTCATTAATGACAAAGTGCAATGTATTTTCTTGGCACATTCGGATATGATCCAATATTTCGATGATGTTGGAAGGAAACAATGAAGAAAAAGAACAACGTTTTAGAAACTTGGTTGCTCGCATACAAGACTCGGAGAGGGAAGCACCAACTTTACGTAGACATTGGATGTTGATGCCCCAATGTGGGCATCTATTGGCGAATACTCTTAACTTGTGTTGTTCATTACATTGGTTAGGGCACATATATGACATTCACACCAAAGGAAGCAAGATGCGGTGGAAGGCTCAAGGATAAAAGAGTTTTTATAGTCAACATCAACAAGATCCATTTTATCGGCCTAAGGTTAACAAAAGATTGCCCATTACCTCCGCCTTGTAGGTTTTCTTATTGGTCGGGGTTCACCAAAAATGATTCTGCAAAATGGTTGGAGAAATACGAGCCAAACATGAAACGATGGAATGAATTAGCCGGTAATGTCCCAAATGAGCGTGTAATGGTTGACTTGGATACATATGTAGTAGACCTGGCATAGTATTAAGTTTGGTTTTGTGAAGGGATTGTCTTATTTTACCGCTTTCATATGTTGTATTTTGTATTTTGAACAATGATTAATGTATGTATGAAAGTGTTTCGATTTAATATAAGCATGTTTGAATTTCTGTGCTATACAATCGGCGTAACTTTAACTTATACAAGGCCGGTTACCTGGGAATATCGGCCTATGAAGTTTTATATATATGCCGATAATCCTTTTCGTAAATTTCCTAACACATTTTATCGGTTTATAAAGATAGAATCATCTTCCGATTTTAAAGTTACAGAAAAAATCCAATTTCAAATAAACAAAATCGGCGAATGTATTTATATATGTACGCCGATTTTAAAGTTACAGGATAAATCCAATTTCAAGTAAACACAATCGGCTAGCTTATAAGTTCGACATAGTAAACCGATTGTTATATAATCATCTTATAATTTTGGTAGAGTAGACCGATTTATGCAAAAGAAGAAGTAAGTAATAAAACATGACATTCATCCATAGATCAAGTCTTAAACTGAAACAAGTCATCCAAACAACAAGTCTTAAAACCAGAACAACAACAAGTCTTTACACCAAACAAACAAGTCTTAAACCATAGAACTTTAAAAGTTCTAACTACTTAGAAATTTCATGATCATCAGCAAAAGTATCTAACGACGGCGCTTTGCTGGGAAACCAGGAGGATGGTCGAGATCATCTTCAGCAGCAGCAAAGGCGGCAGCAAGGCGGCAGCAGCATCACTAGCGGCGGTAGCGGCATCAGCATCCTTACGAGCTTTATCTGCAGCATCCAGTTCTTCACACAGCTTCAAAGCCTTATCCATTTCCTTCCAATCAGCCTCCTCTTTGCGGAACTCCTCGATCTCCTCAAGGCTTTCAGTACAATACTCAATGAGCTCCTGAATCTCCACTATTGCCAATTCTTTCACGAGACGAACACACTCTTCGAGTCTAGTCTCATTACATGGAGTACGTTTGACTTCTCGCTTTCTTTCAAGATCTCGCGGTCTGATCTTCTCATCATCCATTCTGCAATACAAAATCGACATATATTCTAAACATTACAAACCGATTAATATGGACAAGACAAACAATCGTTAAATATTATGGATCGTATCAAACGATTAAATACTAAACTATCGGCTGACATAGGGCTTAACATAAGCCGATTAGAACTAACGTTTGTTCTTCTTAAACTAGATATTCGGCCCATATATAGTACCACATCTAACGTTTGTTCTTCTTAAACACATTTTATCGTTAGATATATGTTGCTTAATCCACCGATTACACAACTACGTAACTTGCATGAAATTTTACATGCAGAATCGGTTCATAAGAAAGAAAATATAAAACGATTGTTCATAGTAAGATGAACAATCGGTAAATATGTTGTTCCAAATCCAACGATTCTGGTATTATCAGCCGATTTTTTTTTTCCAAAATTCCGGATTTGATGCAACCAAATGACGTTATTTAATTAAATAAGACACTAGAAACGATTGAGATTAGATAACATACCTTTGACGAAAATTCCGGCTTGAATCTCAAGCGGGCGGATTTGATTTTTATTTTATTTTTTTGTTTGAGAGTGAAATGAATTTGGTTTTGGAGAGTTTTTGGATTTAAATATTTTAGGGTTTTTGGGTAAGGTTAAATTTACTATTAGGGATGGGATTAGTTAGTAGGATTAATTAGTAATGAAGAATAAATTAGTATATTCTTCAATTTTTTGACATCCCATAACAATTATCCCTTGATGAGTTGAAAATATCATGGGGCCAAATACTCACTCATGGGGCCAAATTTAGCCGGGTTATAAAAAACAAATAATTTTGTTTTGGTTGCACTTGTTTAATTGTTTTCTTGTGGGGTTTTATTCCGTGGGGTGGGGATAACAAGAAGAAGTGAAAGGGTGTAGTAAGTGGTCTACTAGAATTTATGCATAGACCAGATAAGTGGATTGGAGAAGAATATGATCCTTCCGGAATAAACTTTCTGGATGAGATTACCTTTTGGTCCTTGCATGAACTGCCTGAAAAGCACGTACATGTAAAGTGAATATATGCGACATAGATGTGACTAACATGCTGATCTTCAAAGAGATAGATAAGGATATGTAGAACGAGAAAAAGTATATTAATTTAATGTGTAGAAGGGCCAGAGATCCACTTGAATGTCATTCATGCTTGTGGAATAAATCATAGAAGGGCACATCTAATCGAGGAGGGCGGAAAATGGATTCTATAGCGGCAAATCAATTGACACTTGAGCATGAAGGCTTAGTCTAATGGGAGTGCTAGCTAGATCAACTAAAATCTAGCATGACACATCAGATTTGTAGCAATACTATTAGGGACCAAGTCTAATGGTGTGTGCCAGATAGCAGTGCTAGTTATCAGTCTAGCGCTGAATCATATAGCGGTGGGACGCTGAATGGTAAAGCGCCAGGTAATCTCATCCATCAGATCTAAAATATATGTTATCAGTCATCATATCTAATGAGAATATTCGTTTTGGTGCTGAACCATTGAGCGTTGGTTCACTTTTTCACCGTTGAATTATTCAGCGCCAAACTAGCAATGCTACTTCAAATGCTAGTTATTTCTAGAGAGAGAAGTAGCATTCATGGAATAGACCATGCTTTTAGTAGCACTAGCACTCCTATTGGACTTAGCTTAAGAGAGATATGACGCTGCATCTAGATCTTAAATTTCAAAATAAACGGTTACGAAAGAAAGATTTTATTGGGTCCTCACCACATTTCTGGGGCCTAGAAAAAAAACACGGTCCACACGAATTACACTAGAGATAGAGGTGTAAAGTGTGCCATGCCAGCACGTTAATGGCACAGCACAGCACGCTAAAATTTGGGCACAGCACAGCACGGCACGCGACAAAGCACAGCACAGGCACAGCACGCTAGCTTAGTATGCTGTGCCGTGCTTGACTAATCGGCAGCACAGCACAGCACGCGGCATGAACAAGCACGCGGCACAGCACAGCACGCGATAAAGCACAGCACAGCATGCGGCACAGCACAGCACAGCACGTGGCACGGCTAAGCACGGCACAGCACGTGTAAAGCACGGCACAGTGCACTACATTACATGTGTATTTCACACAAAAATGAAATCTACCTAGTTATTACCATTATGTTTTTGTTATTTTGATTAAATTTATGACAATACATAATATCTAATTTTATTAAGTGATAAAAAAAATATTTAGAAATGTAATTGATGTTGTAAATGTGTCTAATTGACGTTCATTTGATAGAAAACAAATAACGATACAATTGTTATCACATAAAATTCAACTTATGTTTTTTTTTTGTTAATAAAGTTGTATATTATGCAATATATAATATTAAATACAAAATTTTAATTAATTTTTTCAAAATTTATTATAATTAACTTGATAATTTATAAGATTATAAGTTATTTAAATATTTAAAAAACATTTTTTTAGGATGACGTAAATTTAGTGTGCTAGCACAGCACGGCACGGCACAGCACGCTTATTCGTGTGCCATGCCCGTGTGCCATGTCGTGCTTTGCTTTTGACTAAAAAAGCACAGCACGGCACAGCACGTTAAAATTGTTGGCACAGCACAGCACGGCACATGGCACGTTAAAGCACGCCTTCGTGTGCCATGTGCCGTGCCGTGCCGGCACGTTTTACACCTCTAACTAGAGACGTTATGGGTAATACTAAAAGTTGGTATACCGACTGTGATTTTTTCTTCCCACAAATGGGGTGAAGAGCCAATCTAACCTTCTTGAAAAGGAGCCGTATATGGTCATGAAGTTGTTATTACCCAATAATAATATTGCTCATGCAAGGAAATGCATTTGGTATTTGTCTCGTCTAGGAAGTTTCCTAAAGGGAATATATGCAACTAATCCCTATCATGGCTGTGCTAGTTGCTAATAACTGTTCTTTGTGAGAATCAATTATTGATCAATTTCGTACTGAATCTACTCAATCATATTTTAAAAACGAAATTATTGACACTCAAATTGTCTTTATACAGATTTAGGAAATGAGGGGGAATCTAAAGAGAAAGAGATGGGAAATTGGATTGTAGCAGAGTAGGTCCATTTTAGAATGGATTGGGATTGGATCGGATAATACAATGACACAGAGATTTATAAAAAATGATTTTAGTGGTCTTAGAATCATTGGTTATGAAGAAAAAAATCTTTATTTCTTTTCCTAGTCATCTGGGCTTACGAGCAGTGGGCTTTGTTCCAACTTTCGGGTATACCCTTTCAAATTTTGAAAGAAAATATATATTTGATGACTAGGTTAATTTCATCCATCCACTTCCTAAACCATATGGATTACTTGGTTGATTCGATTGCTTGTTCGTTTTTGCTTTTGGTTTCTAGTAGTATCTCACTGGTTTTCTGTCTACTTATCCTAATCCTGCATGATAAAGATGTTGATTCTCAGTCCTTGGGCTTTATTGGAATCTAATAATAAGTGGTAACTAGTGAAATGCAAAAGTCATCTGAATAGAATTTTGAGCTTTTTCGTGTAGTACTCTGGAGTCTTTTGCGTAGTAATTTCTAAAATCTTTTGCAATTTTCATATGTTTAGCGTGTATTTTTTTGACCTACATGTTTTTAAGTGTCTCACACCATACCAATGCAAAATACATTCTAAGTGACTGATCAATACATACAGTAATAATGAATATGAATATTTCAAATATATATAACGGTGATCAGTGATGGGTGATTTATTTCGAGAATTTGAAGCCAACCATCATAAACGACTAAATGAGCACAATTCCAAGTTATATCATAGGCACTTTTGGGTTGTTGGAGTAAACTGTGAAAACAAAACAATCATTAGAAAACCGAAACAAGGGACATTCAACTTTCCAAGAAGGGATTTCATAATCGAAACTTTCAGTGGGAAGTACATAGAACATTTCATCCATGCAATTTGTTTCTAGTCGATTAACAATAGAAATTGGGCTAAGAATAATTGCAATTTATTTTTAGAGACATAAATTATATTCAAGCTTTTAATTGGGCTAAGGAATAAGGATCATACATTCTTTGCTGGGATTAATACTTCTTACATTATTATAGGATGGGGCCGGTCATTAGATCACCTTGATTACATTTGTTTGTTTTCAGGTTGCTTGGGTGTTGTAAGGGAGTTCTGTAGTTTGGAGCTGTTTTTAGCCCATTTTCTGTTACTTGGTACCAAGGTTGTGAAATCGTGATTCGTAGAACGAATTATTTTTCATTTTTACGAATCGAATCGTATATTGAAACGTGAATCGTAGCTTCATGGTTATTTTTTTATTACACTTCAAACTAGAATAAAAGTATGTATATAAACATATTATAGCCTTGGATGTTCTTATAATGGGATAAATAGAATACATATTGATATTAATCAAAGATGTGTAGATCAGTGGTTCAAAGGTAGCTTAGCATGGTACAAGGTCAGGATTTTGATTCTCCCTACCTCCTTTTTTGAGTTTCACAAGAATATGGACTCGTACGATTTTCACAACCCTGCTTGGTACTACTTTGTTAATAACTTAATATATCACAAAAATATGGACTCGTATGATTTTCACAACCCTGCTTGGTACTACTTTGTTAATTCTTCCGTAGTTCGAGTTTCAAATCTTTTATCTTTTTCTTTTCTTATATGTATAGGACTC
>JAJJMA010342915.1:0-15141 GCA_023529015.1 Papaver nudicaule
GAGGTTTGGATATTGATTTTTGAGATCGTCCAAACTTTACCATAAGACTCACGAGCCAAAACAAAAAGTTGGTTGTATTTCGGTACCCCTTCTTTTTCAAGATCAGATGCCCTTTTGGTCTCAGGCAGAGAATGGATTTTGGGGTGGAGATAATCTACTTTGTAACAGGCACAATAACCAGGCCAATCAGTCTTCCAATTCGGTACCTTTTTGTCAGTAGCTTTGGCCTTGCTAGCCTTACTTTTTGATCTGGAGGATTTACCAGTGAAAGCCATTAAAATAGCTTAAAAGTGGTCGGAAAAGATGAAGATTGGTGGTTACCGGCAAAAAATTAACCGGAGAAGATGAAGATTGGTGGTTATCGGTAATCGGAAAAAGCTAAAAAACAAATATGTAGCAGAAACCAGTGTGAAGGATGGTGAAAAGGAAGTTGGTACAAAGAAAAAGAAAAGAAGATGAGAGTTGGAGGATTAAAGGAGGAAGATGAAGAACTCGGACGAAAAAGAAAATGCAGCAGCAGAAGGTTTTGGGGTTTAGGAAAAGAAAACTCGTAAAGGAAGAAGAAGATGCAGAAACAAGTATTTATAGGAGTAAAGGGAAAACCAACCGGCGATAACGGTTGTGAGCTGTGATGGAGTAATGGAGATAATGGGTGTAAACGGTTACCAGTCATAAAGTGGAAGCGACGCATGGAAGACACGTGGAGTAACTGATGCATGGCAGTAAACGTGTGGCGTGAAAAAAGCTTAGTGGAGAACGTGGGACGGTATTTTCGGCGAATAAGAAAAGTTTCATCCCCGGCGACTGAATTCTTAGGAGATGAAAGAGGCAAAATGTAAGGGTAGAAAATACCTATCAAATATAAAAGCATCCTAGAGGAGATGCTGCATAAAAAGAGTACATCTGAGAAAGAATGGTTGAAGGCAGAACAGCGGAAGTTGACGCAGAATCCTTCTTCGACGATAGTAGTACCCGAGGTAGGAAAGCAGCATGTTACCGCCGAGCAACATTGGAATTCGCAAAAGCGAGAAAATTATGATGGGCGTGACAAGCAAGACAATAGAGGAGGAAACTATGGTCGAGGAGGAAGAGATAATCGGCGAAATGGGAATGGTGACAGAAGATATAATGGGGATAACAGAAAATTTGGCAGAGGCAACCAGCAACCTTTCCAAGATGCTACTCTACCTAAGTTGTGTGTCTCTTATACAGATGCATTTGGTCAGATTGAAAGTTCAAACTGCAGGGATGATATCCGCTATCCTTATAACAGAGGAAACCCAAGGGCCCCGCCGACCAATACCAATTCCTTTTGCCAATTCCATCAGTTTCATGGCCATACAACCGAGAACTGCACCGGCGTACAACAAGAAGTTCATCGATTCATCCGCTTGGGGAAATTCCAGGAATTCTTAGAGTTGCCACCACCACCTCCTATTATGGTCCAGCCAATTCAAGCCATTCCAGTTCAGACTCCAAATGTGTATGAGGTAAAAGTCGAGCGGGACTTGTTGGAATTAGACTGCTTTTCCATTGTACATTCAAAGATCACCAGAGATGAATTTCATGATAATGTTTTATCTCGCGTGCATAAGCGAGATAGAATGGGAAATGAGATTTGTAGTGTCGCCGTTAAGCAAGAGCCTTTGCAAGATTGGATGAAGGCATGTGTCGGGTTCTCCGCCCAAGAGATTCCTCCAGAGGGAAGAAATCACAACAACCCCTTGGTTCTTACCATCCAGGTGGAGCAGTTTAGGCTGCCAAAGGTGCTCATCGACCCGGGAAGCTCCGTGGATATCCTCTTTAATACTGCCTTTGAGGCGATGAGGGCGAAAGATGATAAAATACCCTCGCCCACAGCCTCCTCCTATAACATTTATGGGTTTAATGGCATCGCTTCTAAGCCTAAAGGCGAGATTGAATTAAAAGTAAAAATTTGCGAGGATTATTTCTTGAAAACTACTCTTTGTATTGTGGATGTTGACTCGCCGTATGCTGCAATTCTGGGAAGACCGTGGCTCCACAGTCTGAAAGGGGTCCCTTCTACTTATCATCAGCGCCTGAGATTCCCCACACCATTTGGAGTCGCCGAGTATGTAGGAGATTTAGCAGTGGCCAAGGCGTGCAACTCAGCGGATGTGCAAATGCGAGAAAATCGAAAAATGAAAATTGCAGAGAAAAAGAAGCTCGGCAAGGAAGCAGTAAAGGAGCAAGAGATTCTAGACTTCATCGCCAATCCAGTCACATATGTGCACTCAGTAAACTCGGTGGAAGATTCGGCGAAGTCTGGATATAAGACCTTATAGCAATTAAAGGAACCATCGCCGATGGGAGAACCAGAACTACATTTTACGGCAGTGGAACCCACTAAGGATGTTAATATCGGCGATGATCAGGATCCAAAGATGGTAAAGATTGGTACTTTATTGAATGAAGACGAATCGGCGAAGTTGCAAGCACTACTCAAGGAATATGTTGATGTCTTTGCTTGGGGTATGAACGAGATGCCAGGTATTGATCCGGCGATAGCATGTCATAAACTAGATATTGATCCAAAGGTCAGACCCTTCAAGCAAAGGATAAGGAAACTGGCCCCAGCTTACAAAGAGGCAGTAGAGGCCGAAATTGACAAAATGAAGGTGTCCGGTATAACAAGGCCAGTGCAATATCCACAATGGATAGCTAACATGGTGGTAGTACCTAAGAAGAACAAGGGAGTAAGAATTTGCATTGACTTCAGTGATCTTAACAGAGCCTGTCCGAAGAACAGCTTCCCACTGCCCAGTATAGACCAAACTGTGGACGCTACATCAGGCCACGAGTTGCTGTCGTTTATGGATGGTTATTCAGGGTATAACCAAATACCTTTGGCGGAGGAAGATCAGAAGCATACATCTTTCTTTTCCACTAAGGGGTTATTTTGTTACACTCGAATGCCATTCGGGTTGAAGAATGCTGGCGCAACTTATCAAGAAATGGCACAGAAAATGTTTGAGAAATGGATAGGGAAGACGATGGAAGTATACGTCGATGACATGCTTGTCAAGAGCAAGAAGAAGCAAACTCATGTAGAAGACCTCGGAGAAATATTTAACCATATGCGCGTTACTAAGTTAAAAATCAATCCAGCAAAATGTGTTTTCGGTGTGACTTCAGGAAAATTCTTGGGATATGTCGTCACCAAGAAGGGAGTGGAAGCTGATCCAGCCAAGGTTAAAGCAATTATAGAGATGCCCTCGCCGGTCACAGTAGATGTTATGCGACTCAACGGGACTTCGGCGTCTCTTAACAGATTCATCTCGAGATTCTCTGACAAGTGTAAACTATTTTTCCAGACACTAAAGAAAGGAGAAAAGTTCAACTGGACTGAAGCACATGAAGCTGCATTTCAGGGCATTAAAAAGTATCTCGCCACTCTCCCAGCAATTCAGCCACCTGAGCACGGCGAAGAACTCAGAGTATATCTCGCCGCGACACCCTTTGCCATAAGTGCAGTGCTTGTAAGAACCAAAGGTGGAGAAACACCCATATATTATATCAGTAGAACGTTGCAAGGGGCAGAGAAGAATTATACTAAAATAGAGCAGTTGATTCTGGCTTTGGTTTTCGCATCTCAATGACTACGTCCATATTTTCACGCCCATCCCATTGTGGTCCTCACCAAAACTCCAATAGAATCTATCTTGCACAGCTCTCAGCGAGTGGGACGCATCGCCAAGTGGAATCAACAAATTGAACAATTCGGCGTCCAGTATGAGATACGTACAGCTCAGCGGTCCCAAGTCATTGCAGACTTCCTCGCCGACTTCCCAATTGATGAAGAAGAAGAGATAGAAGAAATCCCATCCTCCTTGGACGAGCGAGAACATGAAGTACCAGATTTATTGAAGTGCAGTCCTGATGGATGGGAGGTTTATGTAGATGGTTCATCAAATAAAGAAGGAAATGGAATTGAAATTGTCCTTATCTCGCCAAAAGGAGCAAGGATAATACACTCGCTAAGGCTAGAATTCCCGGCGACTAATAATGAAGCAGAATATGAAGCAGTCATTCACGCCATGCGAATACTCATTGAAATGAAAATTAGCAATGTCAGATTGACAAGCGATTCTCAGCTGGTGATTCGACAAATATCTGGACGATACCAGACAGCAGACCCATCTATGCAGAAGTACCTAAAACTTGCTAGGGAGTATGCCCAGAGGATCACAGGTATCAAGTTTCGCCACATCTGCAGAAAAGATAACAGGCACGCCGATGCCTTGGCGTTTATCTCCTCAATGATGACAAATCCAGATGTTCCTTCAATAGCTATTGAGAGAGTGATGCAGCCATCGGTAGCAACGCAAAGACAAAGAGAAGTGTTAACAACAAACACTGAAGAGTCAGCAGAGACAGATTGGAGATCGCCGATACGGTATTACTTGGACCGCTCAACCTTACCAGGAAATCAAATTTTAGCTCATCAGGTCATCAGTCGATCGGCGAATTATGAACTCCGAGATGGAATCCTATATCGCCGGTCATTCTCTGGACCTCTGCTGCGATGCGTATCCAAGGAAGAAGGCAATAAATTATTAAAAGAAATTCATGAAGGAGACTGCGGAAATCATGGTGGCCAAAGAGCTTTAGCCTTGAAGGTCAGAATGCAGGGATACTACTGGCCTTGGATGAATAAAGATGCAAAGGAATATGTTCAGCGATGCAAACCATGCCAGCTGTATGGAAGAAGAATTAAGGCGCTGGCAACATCTTTAAATTCAGTGCTCAGCCCTTGGCCTTTCGCCAAGTGGGGCATTGATATTATTGGACCACTAACTACAGGTTCCGGACAACGGAAATACATTATTGTGGCGACAGATTATTTCACCAAGTGGTGTGAAGCTAAAGCTATCAGGAAGAAAACATGACAAGAAGTATTCACATTCATCTGGGAAAACATATTTTGTAGATTTGGTGTACCGGCGGAAATATGTACCGATAATGGAAAGGAGCTGGTCGGCGACAACATAAGAAAGTTACTCGCTCATTACAGCGTCAAACTGGGAAAATCAACTCCCTTATACCCTCAGAGTAACGGCCAGGCAGAAGCCACCAATAAGACTATTGGAATGGGACTGAAGAAAAGACTGGAGAAACATAAAAAGGCATGGTGTGAGCATTTGCACAATGTCTTGTGGTCATATAGAACTACGGTTCGAGAAGCAACTGAGGCATCTCCTTTCTTACTTACTTTCGGCGCTGAGGCAGTACTCCCATCTGAAGTAATCCTGCCCACTACAAAGCATGAGGCATGGGAAAAGAATCTGAATACAAATCTGATCCTGGCCAAGCTGGATGACTTAGAAGAGCAGCGGATGATCGCCCTTACACACATGGAGAATTATCATCGCCGAGAAGGATGCAGGAAACTGGAACCTGTATGGGATGGCCCTTACGTAGTCAAAAGAGTGGCTGGGCCAGGAGCGTATATACTGATTGATGAGCATGGCGTGCAACTTGAACATCCTTGGAACGCCAGGTTCCTGAAGAAGTACTATCCTTGAGGGATACAATGTAAAATCCGAAGTCTTGGGCGGGCATAATACCCAAGAAGCCTTATTAGCTCATGTAAAACAACAACGAATAAGATCCGGGGACGTAGGTTTTCTATCATGCGCCGAACCCCGTTAACAAATTATTGTGTCACTTGCATTTTTCATTCACCGGGTAATCTAACTACGGTGATGGCTAAAACTTCAAAGCTCCAAGGGCACATTGACTGAGGCAAAAGCATTCAGTCATAGGCTATAAAGACGTATGCAGAGGCACATAAGCCCAATAATCACAAGGCAAAAAAGCCATGCAAAAACCCTGATCAGTTATTAAGGCCAAGTGCCATCTTTGAAGGCATAATGCCCAAATCAATAAATCAATTAAGAGCCAAGATCTCTTATATAGAAGCTTATTTCCATTGAGTGAATGCACCTAATCGTAATAGTTAGTCCAACCCAGGCTTAGTGTAAGACCAGTCGTGTTACTTGTTGATCTGTAAGTGTTTGTAAGGAAATAAGGATCCCTTTGCTGTAGCATCACATCGGCGGTGCCGCTGGTGTGTTAATCCGTCTACGCCGTAGCATCACCTCTGGCGAAAGCTGATGTGTATTAAAGTCTATGAGGGCAACCCATTCTACTTATATTAGATCGCCGATGGGCACAAGTAATGGTTACGGCTGGGGTCTACCCTGTTGCTCTGAGAAATTGTTAGGTCAATTGTTAAGAAATTGTTGGCAGTACGGGGCCAGGGCTTCACTCAATGGCAAATTAAGATTTTGAAGACCAGGCGGGGAGGAGCACATCAAAGATAGCAAAAGAAAGTTGCACATGGAAAGTAGATGTCAACACACATAAAGATAACATTCACCAAAGCAATATTCAAAAGAGGAATAGTTCCTTATAAGGAAACAAAATAGTAAGAGAAACACAAAGACTAAGGAGGTAACAATTTATCCTCTCCAACACCTAGGATCAGCAAAAGGACTCTTGGGGGGTAGAAGGCTTATTTTCTTCATGATCGATGAGGTCATCCTCGCCCGCATCTTCAGCCCTAGCACTTTCAGGATGATTAACATCGGCGGTAATACTTTCTGCGATTGGCTCGTTGACAGGCTGGCTAATCTCGGCGGTACCCGTTCCTGCACTTTGCTCGACAATTGGTTGGCTAGCATTAACAGTCACCATTCCTGTATTCTGCTCGCCGAGTTGTTCACCTTCGGCGGTCCCAGCAACGACAACAAGAGACTGACTTTGTCCCTTAGGATTTTCATCCTCAATTTCTTCTTCTGAGCTTTCTTCCTCAGACTCATCCTCTTGATAATTCTCTTCTTCTTCCTCTCCTTAATTCTCTTCTTCCCACAACACTTCCTTTCCTTTGGTGCTTGCCTTCTCTTGCATGGCGAGCTGTTCAGGAGTAGGTCGTTGATAAGCCAAGGGAATTTCCACTCCCTGCTGAGGCAAGAACTTGTAGGCAAAGTCCTGAGCGCCGATAAAGGCAGCGCTAACAACATCATCCTTATGACGCTTTTCCCAATATTGGATATCATCCTTGGCCTCGGCGACCTCAATTTGAAGACCATCTCGGGCACTCTCAAGTTCTTGAATCTTGCCAGCACAAGAAGCATGGTCAAGAAGTTGCTTGTTCAGATCTGCAAGCTTGCCGGCACAAGAGTCATGCTCCTTGAGTTTTTCAAACAAATCTTTTATCTTGTCAGGACAAGACTTGTGCTCCTTGAGCTCATCAGAAAGCTCCTGGACCTTCATCTCAAGTTCATGGCAGCCCTTGGTGATTTCCTTGTACTGATCAGCTTCATTCCTTAACCTCTGGATTGTAGCTGAGGCAAAGGAGAAAGAAACATGGTAAAGAAAGTGGAAAACAATTACAAGTATGATGAGTTATGGGTAAACCCTATAAAAGCTACCTTCTAGGTTGTGGACATGTCCTCGCATGCCCTCTTGTGCTTCCCTAAATTGAGTCATATGAAACTCAAAATTTTCATTGGCACACGGACCTAACATTCGTTCTATTTGGCGTTGTTGGGTAGAACATTGCTTGTACAAATCGATCGTCAAAGCTTCACGCCTCTCCGCCATATCTTTCAACCGTTGAATTTGGAACTAGGCGGTCTCTTTCTCAGTGCTTAAGCTAATAATTTGAGAAGCCAACTTATCAGCTCTGGATTTCTCTTCTTTCCAGAGGAAGGAATCTCGTTTATGACTTGTCTCGGCCTCTGTTTTGGCAGCAAGGGCTAGTTCTTCTCGGCGAAGGGCATCATCACGTTGGCTAGTCATCTGGCCTAATTCCAATCGAGTAGCTTGATAAGTATTACAAAGGTTTCTTATAATACCAACATCCTGATCCAATTCTCGGCGACACCATTTAAGGTCCTTGTGGAAAGTGAATAATTGACTACACTGCTTAAAGTTGATATTACTAAGTCTCTCGATTTCGGATTCAGATCGCCTAAGCCTATCGTCATCGGAGGAATGGCAACCTTGGAGGGCAGGAAATCTAAGGGTCGGCGAAAAGAATAGGATGGAAAGAAGAATAACATAACAAGAAAAGGAAATGGAGAAAACTTACTTTGCTGAGTTGTAACTGTCAGGCTTCGCTCTCGGGCCTCATTCTTTAACCTTTCAACTTCTTTGCCACGCACCAATGCATCATGTGTCAGCTGACTGATCTCATTTTTGAGATTAATGATCTCACGGCTCAGACCCTCATTAGCAGAGGCAACACTCAAGCAGTGATGAAAGTGCTGAAGTTACAAAGGGTGAGCATAAGTCTCCAATGACGATAGAGCTGGAAAAGACGAAACGTCACAAAAAGATACTCACCATGTTGAACAGATTGAAGTGTTCTTGATAAGGGATGATATCTGCAGCCTTGTGAAAATTTGGGTGATGAACAAACCCAGGACGACTATACTGAGCCAATGTCTCAAAGTACTCTTGGTCTGTGCAGTCATCCGCCACACTGAGCTTGTCGAAAGCTTCGGCGAGCATATTAGAGGCAGTCAGCTGCAAGCTTCCAGGTCCCTTAGTGGATTGAGGAGTAAGAGGATGTCGAGGCAATCTATCAAGAACGACTAAGCCAGCGAGATGTGGCTCAAGTGCAGAAACAACAGAAACATGTGGAACAGAGGGTATCTTGGGATTCTTTGAAGAAGAAGATGGTCCGGAAGTATCATGACCACCAGATATGTTGAGCGCGTCCAAATCCATGTCAAGATGATCATTGCTCTTAGGATACGTCTCAGTATCTTGATGCATGTCTTCCACATTTTCAGTAACGGGAGGATTGGTAAAACCATCCTTTGCAGACTGATCAATGAGCATACTGGAACTATCCTTCAAAGGGTGATCGACGAGCATATTGGAACTATCCTTGGTTGATTGATCGACGGCAGTTTCAAGATTTTCCTCGCTAGGGGCAGTCTCCTTAACTGATTGAGAAGAAGCTGGTGGAGGAGGTAGATTCTCTGCAGCAAGTCGGCGAAGTTCTTCAGCTATCTCGGCGGGAGATGGCCTGGGTTTCTTTGGGCGCTGCAAATTGGATGTCACCAAAGACACACCTATCAGATCTCGAAACAAGCAGAGGCAAATATAGATATATATATTTAAAAAATATATTCGCATACATTTTTAAAATAAGTTAAGATAAAATGCTTGTTTCTAGACCCTCAGTTGGATCTTTGATAGCTCTGCTGGAATAGATATATATTTACCTGAGAAGGATCGGCGGTATCTTCTCATCCTCTCTTCATTCCAGCAATTGCATCAGCTGAGAGTTTGACATAGTCTCTATCTTTCACTCTAAGAAACTTGCCATTCTCATCCTTGGCATACTTGTCGGCATCAGGCCAGACTACATTCCAAAAGGTATGCTCGGCGAGGTGGGAATGCTCAGGCAAAAAAGCTTCTCGGATTTTGGTTTTGTCATCATCCTCCCAACCTAGTAACCAGGGCCCGTCGATGAGACAAGGAAGATTGGAAAAATCGCCCTCAGAGCTATGACGAACAGTTGGTTTTAATTCTGTGCTTGGGAACTCGACATCGGCGAGTAGCACGTCTGCAGCGGCGTAATTCCTTTTGGGTGTAAATCGAACAGCCCAAGGATCAGTCTTTCTGGTGCAAGAAGCCACGGAGTATTGCTCAAGGAATTTCTTCACAGTAAACTCCTCAGGTTTATAACATTCAGCTTGGCGAGCAAAGGATAGTTAGTCTGGCCATCTCGGCGCTTGCTCCATTCAGTCATTACTCGGATAGCATTCCATGTTAGCTGAAAAGGACTTCTATTAATCGCCACAAGAAGGTCGACGATAAAAGTATTTTTTGGATTGTAAAGAGGAAATGTTAACCCAGACTTCAACTGAACAAAGGCAACATCGGCCCAAGTGTTACTCGTCTCAGATCGAAGGAGATCGTCGACAGATAGTAGATCAGATGCCTTTTTGGTATCGGGCAGAGAATGGATCTTGGGGTTGAGATAATCTACTTTGTAATAGGTACAATAACCAGGCCAGTCAGTCTTCCGATTCGGTACCTTTTGGTCAGTAGCTTTGGCCTTGCTAGCCTTACTTTTGGATCTGGAGGATTTATCAGTGGAAGCCATTAAAATAACTTGAAAGTGGTCGGAAAAGATGAAGATTGGTGGTTTCCGGTGAAAAGTTAACCGGAGAAGATGAAGATTGGTGGCTGCCGGTGACGGAAAATGGCAAAAAAGAGATCTGTAGCAGAAATCAATGTAAATAGAAGAAGAAATCGTCACAAAGTAAAAAGAAGAAGGAAGAAGCAGCGGTTATTCAAGGGATAATGGAAATCTTCAGTCTGAGCAAAAGAAGGAGGAAGATGAAGAACTCAGGTGAAAAATGCAGTGGCAGAAGGTTTAGGGTTTAGGAAAAGAGAACTCGTAAAGGAGGAAGCAGATGCAGAGTCAAGTATTTATAGGAGTAAAGGGGAAACTAACCGGCGATAACGGTTGTGAGCTGTGATGGAGTAATGGAGATAATGGGTGTGAACGGTTACCAGTCATAAAGCGAAAGTGACGCATGGAAGACACGTGGAGTAACTGATGCATGGCAGTAGACGTGTGGCGTGAAAAAAGCTTAGTGGAGAACGTGGGGCGGTATTTTCGGCGAGTACGAAAGTTTCATCCCCGGCGACTAAAGTCTTAGGAGATGAAAGAGGCAAAATGTAAGGGTAGAAAATACCTATCCGATGTAAAAGCATCCTAGATGAGATGCTGTATAAAAAGAATACAACTGAAATGTCCTGGATCAGCGAGTGATAGGTTGGGCGATATATGACTTTGGGTTGACTAGCGTGGCTCGGCGAGTGCATGGAGGAAACCAAGAGTACGTCGAGCAAGGGAACAGCGAGTGGAGACACGGCATCAATTGTTAGGTGATATTTAGGTGAGCATTTAAGAGAAGTCAGAACGGATATATTTTCAGGTTGACTGGTTGACTCAGTGGAGGATGCGTCACCAACCTTATCCCCTTGAAGATTCTCTCGTCTATGTTTATAAAGTAACAAACGAGCTCGCCGATGTATATATGGCGGCGAGTCGTGACAAATAGTGTCAGCCTAAGTTTGTTTGTATTAGCTGTATACCACCATGTAAAAAGGTCTATAAATAGTGAACTAACCTACTCAGAAAGGGGTTGGACACATTTTGGGATTGGTCTGGAGAGAGGAAAAGTATCACACTTGCTCTCTACAGCCCAAGACTAGAATTAGGGTTCTTGTTTGAGAGTTTGAGTTAGAAGATTAGCAAAGTAAAGATAAATTTGTAATCATGTTTATACTAGTGATAATCCTTGGATGTAGTCCTTACTTATGGGGCGAACCAAGTAAAAACATCTTGTCAAGTATCTCTAACTCTATACTGTTGAAAATTTCATAGATCAATATCAAGTGAAACCTAGCCTTAGAGCCGGTGAGCCTTGGTTATATCGACTTGAATCAAGAAGGGGTGTAAACAACGACAAGAAATTCCTAAGAGATGTTGATAAGGAAACCTCCATCGCTGAGAAACCCTCGCTCCGCCATAAGTCTGAAAATCACTGGGGTGACATTCCCTGCATAGTTGAAGGTCCTTGGCTCAAGGGTTTTGAAGATGAGAATAGAACCATTCCTCGAAAGACTTTTCTTCCACAACATTCTGCCCTATCCAAGCATGATTTTTGGTCTGTCCGCTGGGATGAGGAGAATCAATATCTCAAAAAGAACGGCGAGTTCGTTGCTACTGATAAGGGGCATTGGACTAAGAAGCCTGAATTTTGCAAACCACCCTCCAAAGGAAAGAAAGGCACAAAAAGAAAAGAAAAATATGGAGATACTGTTCAGGTAACAAACATCCTACTGCTGTCTTGAAATATATGTATATATTTGCCTCTGTTTGTTATCTTAACAGTCAGCGATGATTTTTCTTTTCACAGCCAGCTTCAAAGAAATCTAAGCCATCGAAGCCACTTAGTGCTATAGATAGCGTAAAGGCTGCTCTCAGCATTCTTCCTGGGATGTCTACTACTAAACCAAAAAAGGGCGCCGTCCCCAAATCTTCTTTTGCTGCTAAGAAAGATGAGAGTTCTTCCAAGACTAAAGGGAAATCTTCCAAGTCCAAACCCAAGACATTGGCGTCCAAAGGAGGGCGTCCGACCAAAACTCCCAAAGCTACTCCTGATTCTGAAATTGAGGACCAGTCGGTAAAGTCTACTGAACCAATTATTCCTGCTGAAGTGATTAAGGAAGTTCCTATAACTCCTGATACCACCATAAATACTGAAATGACTACCGCTGAGACCACCATTGAAGTTACTGCCAGGATAACCGATCAAGCACGTTCTCCTATCCACCCAAGCAATGAAGATGTGTCGTCGTCTGCCTCTGCTGTTACTGACGCCGCCAAGCTTCTTTTTCAATGTCTATCTCTAAACAATCTGCCTCAGGATTTGACTAACTCTAGCTCTTTGGAGAGCCGACTTCCTCTTAATAAATTGGCAGAATCTTTTGCTGAGCTGATTGCTCAAGACAAGGGAGGTCCCAACACCCTCTACTTGGAATCTATGAGTAAATTGAGTGAACCTGGATTAGCGCTAAAACCTTCTGAGTTGACTGCCGCTGTATCTCGTCTTTCTCCCTATGATCAGCTCTGTAGTGTTATCCTGGTAAGTTGTTGCTTCAACCTCTCTCTATGTCGTATGTTCTTACATTTTCTTCTTTATTAGTAGATTGGTCTTTTAGGAATTCTAACGCAATCTTGGCGGTATTATGCTGAGCGCCCAGTTAAGACAAGAACTTGACAACCTTCGTCAGGCAAAGGCCACACTGGATCAAGCAAATGCTTCCTTGGAACACCGGTTAGAAGCAGAAAATAAAGAATGTAATCGTATGCGTATTAACTACAAAAGAGAGAGAAAAGATCACCAGGAACTCCAAGGTTAGCAATTGTCTCCAATTTTTCATATAATAGTCTTTCATTCTGTTTTCTTTTGCCCAACGTCTAGTCCCTTTTCCTTATAAGGTCGCCGGCAACATCCTGATAGTCGACTACAGCAGGCCGGAATTGAGATTGACAAGTTGATTAGCGCTAACGCTAAGCAACGTAATATGTTACTCAATTTTGGCCAAGATGTTAAATGGTACCGTCAAGAATTGCGTAATGTCACTGACCTTAACGTAAATCTTGATCACCTGCTCAAAGTTTCTCAAGCGGATGAGGCATGGCATAAGAGCGAACGTGAGAATGCTTCCCGCTTAGCGGAGTTAGAACGTAAAGCTAAAGAAAAGGTTACTGTGGAGCATATGAAGTTGTCTACCCAACTGAAGAATGAGAAGGTCGTCGTTGCTCGTTTGTCTTCCCAATTGGTTTGCAAGGTTGCTGAACGAGATTCCGCTCTCGATGAAATTCAGCGTCACAAAGTTCGCTCAAATCCATGGAAATCGCGCTAGGCAGCTAAGTGAAGAGAATGAGAATCTTAGACATAGGATCAGAGAAGCCGTCGGTCCCTGCTCTGATGAAGAAGTTTTGGATAAATTGGGTCAAATTAATGTTGCCCAAGAGGGTATACGTATGTATGTTAATGAACTATAAGGTAGTTTCTAGGGTTTTTGCTTTCTGCCTACTCAACAAGTCACCACTGCCTCAGTTTCTAACTCATTTTCTATTTTGGTTTCAGATAAAAACAAGAAGCTTGAATCTCAGCTAGAAGAGCGGTCTACCGCTATGAAAAAGCATGAAAGTTGTGTTTCTAGGATTGCACAACTAGAAGAACAAGTTAAGAAACATCAATCATGTGAGAATGAGCTGCATGAGCTGAAGTCAGAACATATCTTATGTACCGGCAGGATTACCAACTTGGAAAATGAAGTTCAGACTCTCCAAGAATACAAAGGGAAATTTGAGATGGAATCCTCCAAATCTGCTAAACTTCAAAAGATAAATGATCACAAGCAATCTGAGTTGAATATTGCCAAGAAGGCTGCATTAGACAAAGATGAGCAACATGCTGTCATGCTAAGGGCAACTGGCTTTATTGCCATTCAAATGTTCTTGGCTAAATTCTGTCCCAAGCACAAGATAAAGATACCGAAGGCTTATGCTCCTGACCGTCTTCCACCTGATATGGATGGTGCTCCTTCTACCGCTGATGACGAGAGTTCTCCTTCTGCTGCTGACAAAACTGTTCTAATTGATAGCGGATCAGAGCCAGAAGAGGAAGGTGAAGATGAAGAAAGGGATGAAGATGAAAATGAAGGAAGTGAAAAAGATGAGGATGAAGATGCTGACGACAATGTTGCTAGAGACGATGGGCGTCCAAATCCTAGTGGAGAGAATCTTTCTCACAATGACGGCAGAGACGCCAATGCTGTTAATGACCAGGCTACCTCTGAGAACCAAAACCCCGGCGCTGATCAATCAAACAAGGGAAAAGGTGCAATTACCGCTGAAGGTGGAGAAGAAGAAAACGATGAAACTTTTGTCAAGAATCTAAACATGGCTGTTGACAACTCCTTAAAACCTCCAGAATTTCGAATCTACCAAGATGGTTCATCCTCCAGCCATCAAGTGTAATATGGATATCTGTTTTGTTTTAGTTTTCCTTGCCTTTGTTTAACATGAGATGTGTTTGCATCTCCCATCCTTTTGTTATGGAACTTTAATGAATGCATGTTTTTCTATCTATGCATTTGCTAGACTTTTGAGTCTTTCTTTCTTTTGCCGCCGGTATAATCGAATCCATTTTTGGTTTCAATGATGAGCTGACAGCTTCTTTCTGACCACATCGCAACCTTCCGTTATACATTGTTACTTGTGCCCGTAGGCGATCTAATATAAGTGGTTGGTTAACCGAGAGCCGTCCCTACATGGAGTTCTCTTGGAGTTTTATATTTTTCTGCCATCACTTACAGATCAACAAGTAACACGTCAGGAGTTACAGCACCAGTTAGCCAGATTCCCTGTTATTCAAAGCTATGATCATTGAAATCCAAAATGTTTCTTTATGTCCCGGCGTATAATTTTCATGGCAATTTTGCCTCAGTATATGGCTGCTGAGCCTTGTAAATTTTCTTGGCAATTTTGCCTCAGCGTATGGCTAT
>JAJJMA010342946.1:0-10201 GCA_023529015.1 Papaver nudicaule
ATTTATTGTCCATAACCATCCGTGTGACTTATGTAGTACTAGGTTTACGTCACTGTTTCACTTTCACACTACTACCTAGGAAACCATCTGCAGCCTAGGCTATCACTAGTTCTCTTTGAATAGTCAATACAGTAAGGATTTTGGGGTGGCTAGCCAGGTTGAATTCTCATCGAAAACAGAAAAAACTTTGGCCAGTGGGTTCCAAGCAGTAAGGCACGGCCATATTATCAATATGGTAGTACGAGTCCATGAAAGTTAAAATTGTTATATCTCAAAATTTAGTCCACTAATAATCACCCAAAAATGTCTCTTAAAATTTGTCTGCGAGTATGTTTTGAATATTTGATTCAGCGGCATTACAACCAAGCATTTAGAGACATGAAGCACATTTTATCAATTCAATTATTTTAGATAAATTTTTATTTATCTAGTGTTTTTCCTAGTTTCGAGATTCACAAACAATCATATATCCAATGTTTGGTTGTAATTTAAAAAAAAAAAATCAAATAACATACATGTGAGTAAAACAAAATTTTACTGTCAGTCTGTCACAAACCCTTATGAAGCGGTAATCATCCATATTATTCTATTAATTTATTGGTTTATAAGACCATAAAACACATACTTAGGTTCTATAAGACTGCTGAAAGTCTACATTGTTCTATAAGACAAAAAATTCAAAAACTTATTCTAATATTCTTTGTGTCCAATTGGACCAAGGTCTAGTCATCTAAAATGATTCACAGTTACAAATATACCCTCTTTTTTTTCCCTCTAAGTTTAATGAAAGAACTAGTTTAACACGTTAATAATTGAAGTAAGATTTCTAACACCAATTTCTGAAAATAATTTTATGAATCTTGCAAAAGTAGTTTTATGTATTGTGCTACATCGTCCAAGTTCACTTTAATTACAAATTGTTGTAATTATTTGCTGCCATTGACAACGATTGTATTAAAATTGACCCATCTGCATTTTTAACACGAAAGATAAACCGTCAGCACAGTGAGCAACTCACATAGGACAGGAGTACATAATCAAAGCAATTAGAAAGGGTACAAGACAAAATTATGCCAAACAATTTGGTATAACGGGTGCAACCATTCTCTTTTTCATCCTCATACACCTGAATTATTTGACAAGTCTCTAAGACCTATATGGCATTCTAAAACAGGCTCCTAAATCTGAAAGCATTTTGCGCGAGGGGTAAGATTTAATAATTGAAGGTTATGAATACTGATACAGTGATATTGGCATAAGAAGTACATAATTACTTCCAGCAACCAGACCTAACATGTGGACGTAATGAATACCAAGTGTGAGTGCAGAAAATACCTTCATCTCATATTTGCATCCTACTGGTGAAGTTGGATAAAAAGGTTGTACCAGAGAAGTATGGAATCCATATGTAAAGCCAATAACGAGATATATGAAGAACCATAAGTAGAAAGCATCGTCGAGTGTCTATAAGCGAAGCTAATATAAAGTATGCAGTAAAGATGATACAGCGAGGTGAGTATGTTTGGTGGGTGACAAGTCACTGTTGGGCAGTTGACAAGTAGTTGGGCATTCAATGCAGGTCAGAACAGATGTATTGTCAGAGTTGACTCGTTGACTCAGTGGGATCTGCGTCAGCAATCCTTATCTAGGATGAGATGTAACGCGGAAGTATATAGAGAAGAAGATGATCGCCGAACTACCTCTACAACGAGTGAAGACAAAGAAGTGTCAGAGATGTCGCTTTCCTTATTAGTTGTACTCCATTAGGTTACTCGCCTATATAAGGTGAAAGACCCCTCACTTGTGAAGGGTTGAGCGAATTTGGTCCTGTATTTAGTAAGAGAAAAGTTGTGGCTAATCTCAGCATTCCAGTGAAACACAGTGAGTGAGTTGAGTGAATACTAAATCTATTGTGTTCTTGAGAGATTAGCTAAGGTAAGAGACTTGTAACCAAAATCTTTATAGTGGAATCCTTGGATATAAGCCTCTACAATGGATAAGAACCAAGTAAAACCTTGGGTTGTGCTTTACTTATTTGCTTATCTTGTTTACATAAATCATACATATGCTAGTTAGATAGATCAATGGGTATGCTGTGTAGATCTTGCCTATGGGATATTATTCAGTCACACTACCTGATTGCGTGCACGA
The DNA here is from genome assembly GCA_023529015.1 of Papaver nudicaule. Taxonomy (NCBI): domain Eukaryota; kingdom Viridiplantae; phylum Streptophyta; class Magnoliopsida; order Ranunculales; family Papaveraceae; genus Papaver; species Papaver nudicaule. The sequence goes on from JAJJMA010342946.1 coordinate 2,152, forward strand.
GTGACATCTGCCTCTGAGACTCTGTACGATAACTTTCTTACTTCGTACATGATGACATAGGCTAGATCATCCAAGCAATTAGGCTAATATAAGGTACCAAAGAGAAAACACCATCAGTTTACGATAAGAATGAAATACATCCCATGAGACAAATGAACCAGCTCTTGTAAAAAAAACAAACTTTTATTGATGTCAACCCTTTGTGCAAGCTCTGAAATGTTCATCGGTTACCATACATAAATCAATTAGACAACTACATTAAAACATGCGCCAGAAAGCCACAATCCCTTACAAGAAGCATAAGTATTAGAGATAGTCGTCAATCACCCCATGTGCTTTCCTCCACCTGCACTCTTATTCCAGGAACCCATCATGGACTGCATGACCACTAAGGCAACATAATCTGGGTATGTCCTAGATGCTCCACTGAATGCCACCGCAATTGTGCAAGAGGAACATTGTCATAAATTATCTTAACCTGTTAATCCAATGGGGAATGGTATTAACATTAAATCTTATTACAAATACAAAAACAAGAAAAGTTCAGAAATATAAAAAGATATACACACCTCAGAACCAGTAAAAATTACTGGTTCCAATTCAGCCAGTTAGCAGTTGTTGTAGGATTGGCTGTCAACTTTGTAAAATGCTTCTTTACTTGATTAACAATATCCTCATGCTTCACATTCCCAGCCGCTGCAATAACCTGAAAGAAAAACAAAAAAAATTGAGAAATAAACAACCATGACGAACTCCAAAATGATGGCGCAGTTTTTTATATGGTGTAGCTCAGGTAGACAAATACTGAAAACTAACTATAGTCACAAAACCATAAAAACAATGCAAGTGAAGCTTGTTATCATACAAGACAAAAACTGTTACCATTCTGGGCGTCGTATAGTGCCTCTTAATTTAAGCCTCAAGATGTTCTTTGGTATCATTCTGGAAAATGAGATAACATTACACAACACTGATATAACCCGGGTACAAGTGATAGTACCTAGGTACAAGTGGTCACAATGTTAGAATTTTTAAAAGAGTGCGGATTTGTATTTTTTTTACCTTATTTTCTGAAAGGTTATAACAACAGATTTCCTACCACTTGTACCTGGGTACATATGCCAAAATTTCTACCACAAGATACAGAAGAACATATTTCTACCAGTTTAGATCACTTGTACCTAGGTTATAATTCTACCATATGCCAAAAAATTTACCACTTGTACTAGGGTACATATGGCAAAAACACACATAGGAACACATTTCTACAAGTTGTAACTACACATTCAAAATCGAATTTAGAAAAAATTAAATTAAACCAGTTGTACTTAGGCTTGCATAATCAAAGTAAAGCAATTTGTAGGAGTACAAACCCATCGAGCTACGTGTCTACATCTGAGAAAGGGAGTAAGATAGCACGACCATTATGCGAAGCATGAAAACAAATCAAAGTCCCATCGTACAACAATGAGCTGTCTAAATCTTATAATCGAGACATCCTTTAATCAACAAAGGAGATATCGAAGCAAACTGATGGTTGAGTCATTAATATTTGCTAGAACGAGGAAAGGGTTGCCAGAACCGTGATCGTAAATAAACCTCGTCCCTTCACGTCATCAAAGATAAAGTATATATCGAAGATCAAGACTGCATCGAAGATTCAATCTTACAATAAGGAAAAGATCATCGAATAAAGGATCCTTGCTCGATACTAAGATCGAACCAACACTGCATATACACCACTTCGATGAAGGAACCGACTTACTCGACAAAGACTGACAGCCACATCGATAATCGATCGTACCCTTTATCTTATTAGCTGTAATCTACTACTGTAATTCACTCTATAAATAGCGAGCTCGTACTCATTTGTAAATGTTGGAATTTTCAATAAGCCTTGGGAACTTTTGAGTGAGAATTAGTTTGTCCTCGAGCACTAATCTCCTCTGGTCTTCAAGCTTACTTCCTAATAGTGTATTCACTCAAAGAATTTACGTTTCATTAGTAATTAATACAAGGTCATGTTCATACTTAATCATGTTTGTGTTCTTTACATTATGCTTTGCTCACTTTATTGAGTACTAATCGTTCCATTATATATGTCCTTGAAAAAAATTGTTCGTATTACAAAGGGATATAAGAATAAAAATTGGACTAAATGGACCTACCCGCTCGCGGCCAGGTCCTACCGGACTGCAAAATATAGAGATTGTTTTAAAAGACAAGAGACACGTCACTTTGAAAGGGACAAATATACCCCCTTCTATCTTCTCTTCGACTATCTTCTTTCTCCTTCATTCGACTGTATATCTTCCTCTATAAATAGCGAGCTCGTACTCATTTGTAAGGGTTGGAATTTTCAATAAGCCTTGGGAACTTTTGAGTGAGAATTAGTTTGTCCTCGAGCACTAATCTCCTCTGGTCTTCAAACTCACTTCATAATAGTGTATTCACTCAAAGAATTTACATTTCATTAGTAATTAATACAAGGTCATTTTCATACTTAATCATGTTTGTGTTCTTTACATTATGCTTTGCTCGCTTTATTGAGTACTAATCGTTCCATTATATATGTCCTTAACTTAGATTAATCGATGTCTGTGAGGTATAAGATCTCCATGCAGATTTTATACCTCTACACAATTGTACCTAGGTTATATATAAAATTAAATCAATTTGATATCCGTGCATACAAAATTAAAGCAATTGTACATGATCAATCAATTTGACAACCAGTTGTATCAAACTATCAAAATACAAAAATTATCAAGATGCAAGAATTATCAAAACACAACCAGTTGTATCAAATAATTGGAAAAATTGAACTGTTGTATGCCATAATTCTATCAAAATCAAAATTAGGGTTGGCCGACTTACGGGTTTTAGGGTTCATCTTGTTTTGAGATTTTTCAAATGTTAATGGTTGTGATGGACATGGTGTTGTCAATGACGTTGTTGGTGTTTATGGTGTTTGTATCGATGATGTTTGGCGGAAGAAAAATGGTGGTAATTGTAGTAATCGTAATGGTGTAGAAAGTTGGAAGAAGATTTGGTGGATGGTGGTGGTGTTTGTTATGGTAGAGATGGTGGAAAAGATAATGATTGTGATGGCGGTGGCAGTGTTTGTCGTGGTGGAGATGAGGGAGGAAGATATACAGTTGAAGGAAGGAGAAAGAAGATAGACAAAGAGAAGATACAAGGGGGTATATTTGTCCCTTTCAAAGTGACGTGTCTCTTGTCTTTTAAAACAATCTCTATATTTTGCAGTCCGTTAGGACCTGGCCGCGAGTGGGTAGGTCCATTTAGTCCAATTTTTTTATTCTTCTATCCCTTTGTAGTACGAACAATTTTTTTCACTAACTAGAGAGTTTCTACTGCGCCAGGTTAACTAGACCCAATAAGGGTTAAAAAAAACCAGAGAACAAAATCAACAATGATACACATTCCACCAAAAATTCCATCATTTATCCCGAATTTGGATCCAAGGGTAGAGAGTGACTGAATAATCGGGATAAATGTTGGCTTTAAGGTTGTGAAAGTCGTACGATTCACAATTCGTATTGAATCCCCTTTATTCGTATCTTTAAACTGAACAGTGGTTGGTGAGATTCGAACCTTGGTATCCAACATACTTGGATCAACTTCAAACCACTGAACCACAGCTCTTTTTGATGTTATATAATGAGTATATAATATATTTAGACCATTATTAGATCTTATAAGACTATAATTTTGAGTTTTTTTTATCGGACTTCTTTGAAAATTATATGTACATCAACAATATTTATGTATACATATTTATGTTTTTAGTTTGGAAGGTAATATAAAAATAACAATGAATCTACGATTCACGGTTCAATACACGATTCGATCCTCAAAAATGAAACACGATTCGTTCCGTGATTCACGATTTCACAACCTTGGTGGGCTTGATTTGGATTGTTTCCACGGTTGGAATGTTTGTGGCTTTCCTCAGTCAACAAATCAATTTTGGAATAAAACAACGACAATACACATCCCACCATTTATCTGGAATTAGAAAATTAACCAGTAGATTAGACATCCATGCACTATTTGGGATATGATTAGTCATATCATGTTTCCGCGATTTTCTCATTTTTGTCCCCTTACTAAAACAAAGATAGGTGATTAATACAGAGACCCTAAGCACCTTCTCTCACCCTTCAAAAACAAAATTATGACTCATCTAATCCAAATTATAGTACATAAGTGTTAGACCGGCCCTACGATGGGATATCGACATGCATTAATCAAAACAAGGTAAATGTGCAAGTTCTTTACAGGTACAAAAATCCTCACCTGATGGCACTTACACTTTTATAGATTAGCTAAAGCTTTCCTGTAAAGCTTAAGGAAAACTAAAGCTTTCCGACATTGATGCAACCCATTACTGTAGAAACATTAAAGATGCATAGATAAACTGTGCATTAATATAAATTCACCTAAGAGAAAACGGCAACAGTATCTCACTGTTGCACAGAAATCCGGTTTATGTTCAACTGTTTCAGAAATAGCACTCCATGTCTGTTCCGAGTTACCTAGTTAAATCGGTGAGTCGACTCGCCTTTTAGAGTTAACCACATAGGTTAGTTAGTTGAGTTTGGGTCGGGTTTTAAGAAATGGGTTTTCTGTAATCCGGTTTATTTTACCCGAAATTTAGAACTGGGTCATCTATATTATCCCACTTCTACTTCTCCATATTCTTCTTTTATCGAACAGTCTCCTCCTCCTTCTTTTATCGAACAGTCTCCACCAAAACCTTCACCAATTTTTTCCTTTTTCTTTTGCAAGTGAGGCATCAGAGAAACGATTTATAGACACAGTGAGAGTCTCAGAATCAAATGGGTACTCTTTATTGCCCTTCACCCCTCGACCAAATCTTTTCAGCTGCTCCTGTGTTTTCTAGGGTTTTAGTCAGGTTTCGTCTCCTTCGATCTCTGTGGTCTTTTCGAATCTAATACTAGAACAAAGCTGCAAAAATCAAATAAAAAACCATGGAGATGTATAAGAGAGTTGAGAAACCAAGGCCTGAGACAAAGATCAACGAAAACGAAATTCGAATCACTACTGGCGGTCTGATTCGTAACTGCATCTCATCTTCAATTACACCATGCAAATGTTTTAAAGGCAACAAAAATTTGAGTTTCAACTTTTAAGTAGTAGAAGTGAATTATAAGCCCGATGATTCACGTTTTTGATGTGTCTGGATTGTTTCACTAATCAGTTTCGTGAAAGCATGGGTATAGCTAATCCTTTGATGTAAATTTGTTGAAACTGGAATACAAAATGCTTCGACTTATTATTATGTTTCTGTGATATCACCTTTATAGTTTGATTTCGTATTCTGGTTAGCTACTCTTCTTGATTCAATTGTTACCTGGTATAAGTTATATTTGGATCGAGGTTAGAGGGTTTAATTCACAATTCCTGATCACCTTTATTACTTTTTGAGCACCTTTATGCTAACCATCTCCTTCAAGTAACTAACATCTCTCTCTTGACCATAAATCGCTATAATTAGAGTCTCTTTAACTCAATTGATTGATTCGGAAATTTTATTAAGAGGAGAGTTTTTTTGATATTTCAATTTAGATTGATTTTGTGTTTGATTGATTTGGAAATTTTTAGTTGAGCAATTTTGATATTTCCATTTAGATTGACTTGGTGTTGTTGTTGTTGTTGTTGTCGTACAGGGCCTTGTTCTCTGTTTGGTACCAGTAAGTTAATTGCCACTAATCAGTGATTTCAAATTACGAATGTCAAAACTTAGTGAATTACTGAACAAGGAACATTGTTTGTGCTACAGGGATGCCTTTCTCAACACTTTCATGCTACAAATTGCTTTCATCTCCTAATCACAAGGAACTTCAGAGAGCATTACTGAACAAGGCGACCTTTGTCAACCAAAGCTCATGAAAGGTCGGTATCTAAACTCCCTTGGCCTTAATTTTTTATGTGTGTTTGAAATCAAGATGTTTAGTGGTCATTTTCTTCGTAGTATTTGTTTGTTTTGTTTAGTGTAGTTTTTAGCTTCTCCTTTTGTGTTCAATAAAGAGAAAAAACGTTTTGCTGTCTCTTTTAGTTGATCTATTAAGAGAGTATTTTCAAGACCTTGAGATAGTTACGAGTGGATGAACTAAAAGAGATCAAAATCGAGCAAATAGGGAGGATAGACTGAACCCATTGTAGCTTAGTAGCTTACCAAAAATGTGCGGATTTATGGTGTAATTTGTGCCGGATGCACTTTGACCCAACAAAAAAAAATTCAGTATGTTTTATGACAAAGGGTTGTGCATATATGTACTCTCACCATTCTGATACTTTCTACCTATAGTATGCTTTATTCAGCTATCCTATAATTTTTATCGTTTGCATGTCAATCAAGTATCGGTGTCTACAATAGTTCATTTGAGTTGGACTAAATTTGTCTTACCATATTGGTGTCTATCGGACTAAATTTGTCTTACCATATTTGTGTCTGTGGGACTAAATAATCATACATTAGTAGTTTGAGTTGAACTAAACCTGTCTTTTCCAGTATTAGTGTCAGTCGTACTAAAATAGTCACACTAGTATTTATGTATGTTTATGAGTTTAACTAAGATAATTTTACCATTTGAAAGCTCTTTGTTTGCTACTTTAGATGTGGTAAGGTTATTTGTCAAATGTTCTCATTTAGTTCGAACATTATTTTGTTTCAAACTATTACGCTGTAGTTCAAATTGAATATGTTGAGTTGTTGACAGTTAAGTTAAGATGTGTAGCATGACATGAGCTTATCATGGAAAAAATGGGTAGCAAAAAATGGCTTAATGAAGGATTAATAAGACTCGATAACCTTAAAAGGATTAATAAGACTCATCCTATAGAATATAATTAGTCTGTATCTGCACAAAAATAGATTGTTGATGAATTCATAGATCGTTCTCTTGAGATACTGTTTTCTCGTTAATTGTACGGTGACTACGGTCTAACTACTTTGTTGATGGTTGTACCTGCTATTAAAGGACATGGCACCCAGGAACAGTAAGATAAGTGGTTACTGCTGACGGTGCTTGCTTTGCTGAGACATCCAAGTTGAGATTTTTTGTCGATGATATGTAATGTCCAATGATGTAGAACTAAAATAGTCGTACTATCTGCATTTGTGTAGGACTAAAATAGTTATACTATCTGCATTAGTGCAGGACTAAATTGGGCATACTAGTAGTGCATCTTAGTTGTAGTAAATATGTTTTACCAGTATTGGTAACAATATGACTAAAATAGTCGTACTATACTGCATTTGTGTAGGACTAAAATAGTCATGTAAGTAGCGCGTCTTAGTTATAGTAAAAATGTCTTAGCAATATTGGTAACAGTAGGACTAAAATAGTTATACTATTTGTGTATACCTTATTTGTGTATACCTGCATACATTACAGGTATACATTTTTATTTTATTTTTGTGACAGTGTAGATGGACAAGTATTCATTAGACTACATGGAATACCAACGTGGATGATGAAGGATGTCTCCATGTTGATGGCAAATCGGAGTAAAGGCTTCTGTACATGTTGGAAAATAGACTACCTATTTTGGATAGGAATAGGGTCATGTAAGCAACTACTATGGTTTTAATTTCTAAAATGATGTAATTTGGTTTTAATGAATAAAGAGATTTAATTGTTTTTATATTTGTTTTTACATGTTCAATTATGCAATTAGCTACTCATGTGTAAATCCTAGCAATCTCAAAAAATTCAAAAGCAATCAACAATGGAGGAAGCATAGCAGTTCTAATACAAGAAACCAAACAAAAAACAAAAACAAAGCTTAAAAAAAACTCCCCTGAAAATAGAAGTGAGACTTATAAATTAGAGGATTTCTTTTTGAAATTGGAAATTAACCCTACCTTTCAGCACATTAAAGCACAAAATTAACACTACCTTTTAGCACATTGTAGCACTAAATTAACACTACCTATCAGCACACTGTAACAAAAAATTAATTGGGTACATAAAATATCACTACATTAATTGGGTAGATA
>JAJJMA010342980.1:9282-19512 GCA_023529015.1 Papaver nudicaule
TTATCTTGCCCCTGACCTTGAAGATGTTGCCACGTGGATGGCGGATATCTGATGTTTACACATAACGTTAAAAAACTACGATCGATAAAATTGATTGAGAGAGATGGGGAAAGCTTACATTTTTATCACATCCGGGGATGGAAATGTTAGCATCGTACCATTGAGCAGCCATAACAGTCTCAATACTATCAGCAATCAAATCACGAGACTGTAAACTATAACACAGTACCCTGAGAAATACCGTCTCTAACACCAATCGTATTAAACCTAAACCCAAACAATCCAGCTTCCATCACCCCTTTTTTCACCTCTTCTGAGAGTTTCAAAAGATGCATATTGCAAGTGTTACCTTCGTACCACATCGAAGAAATACCCACTTGAGGTTTATGCATATCAGCATCGTTGAGACCAACTCCGTAGAGGATCGCTTGAGAACCACCTTGAGATTTTGGCTGAGTGATTCTTGAGCTGTATTTGTTCAGAGGCTCTTCTTGAGAAGAAGAAGAAGAAGAAGAAGAAGAAGAAGAAGCAGAGATTTTTAGACATTGTCTTGGGCGTCGTTTGGAAGAAATTGTTTGTTGAGTGGGTAGAGAAGAAGATGATGGTAGTGAGGAGAGGCTTCGGCCATAAATGGTGGGTTTGGTGGCGGTGGAGAAACAGGGAGGAGAGGATATGAGAGAAGCCTGCATTTTGTTTAGATAGTGGTAGTGAACTGGTGATGGACTGATTGTACGTTTGTGATTTGTGACGAGAACGTTTCAGAAAATATGGGTTAGTGAACATTTGGCAACAAACGGTGTTTTCATTTTTGTTTTGTAGGTGCCTAATCTAGTCACAAGTCACTATGCTATGGCGCACAAAATGTGTCATATTTAAATGTACTGTCTCTTTAATTCACTTTCTAAATGTTTTATTTAAATGGACGTGCCACGCCACCCACAAGGGCCTCCTTTATTTATCATTTTCCATCATTAGTGAAACTAGTGTTAAGCCCGTGCGTTGCACGGGTTAATATTATCTGCCATATTATTAGGCACCCGGGCATTGTGATTTTAGAGCGGATATTCGTAAGTACGCATTTAACCTTTGGTTGGAAGTTGCATATATATTTTTTGAGTATTTTTGATAGATAGGATAGTCCAGAGAAACACATTAGAGATGGCTTGAAGTAGTTGTCTTGTTAGTAGTTGTCTAGTTAGTAATCCCAATCCATTATAATGCGTATCTCCATTTCTTATTCTTATCTCAATCTTCTGATATCAATATGAAAAAAATGTAGTAGAATTTTGTTTCCTTTGATTCTGGAAAAGTTGTACAAAAAATGAACATTCAAAAGAAAAACCCAAAATTTAAAGAAAAATAAAGATAGAATAAACTGCTCACTTCCAGTTACATCAAACATATGTGTACATGAGTGATACAGGTTACGGTGAAAATTCACATATTTTAAGCACATGGTACAACCCTATTGGAATACTCAAGTACGTTGGGTTTTGTTCACCTTGCCGCCGGTTAAACTTTATGCCCAGTGTCAAAAATGATTCCACCTAATTCCAGTACCTAATCCGAGTCAGTTTTTAAAAGGTACTCATTTAGTCTTTAAACCATGGCCGTAGCTATATATTCAAACACGCAGAGACTTCCCAAGTACCACCAAGATGATATATGACACCCCTTCTTAATTCAAATAACAATGCCATCTGTCGGAGTCGAACCCACAGCTACATGGTTGACAACCATGTGCTCTTCCATTTGAGCTAAGACAGCAAGTACAATGATTACATGAGTGAACCATGTGGTAATGTGCTAACATACTATATATTCAAAGAGTACTTTCAAAAAAAAAAATATTCAAAGAGTAACCGAGAAATGGTGACCCCAAAAAAGAATTCAGGCATAGTTAGGCTTTTATTAATAGTTCTAATGAACAGTCTAGTTTATCTAGTGGATCCAGCAATCTAGAACTTCACCTATTAACACACCCATTCTAGAAATTATTTCTACACTACAAATGGAAACTAAAAAACAGACAAAACCCTAAGCAAAGATAAGACATAAAATCTATTAAAAACGTGGCAAATCAATTTACTAAGATAACCTATATAGCACCTCTGAAAACCCCTTGATCACCAATAAACAAACGAAGAGAAAATGAACATGAGTGACACAAATTATTAAGTAGGATGATTCTTTATTAGTTTATTTAAAGCATATATAAATTTATATACCTCCCCCAACATCTAAACATCAAATGCATGTGAGCGGACTCTTATTTAGACTTGGTATTCATGGCGGCAAAATAGGCATATCGGTGTCCTCTTGGACCTCCATCTCACCAGGAACCTAAGCACAATCTAGGGGTTCACTTATTTGTTTTAAACAGAAATAAAAACCAATATGGGAATTATACGTGGAATGAATGAAGTAGTATATAGTCTCATAGACTTACAGACCTTAGTCTGGTTCTTTATGCATTCTGGGCACCCAGTGATCTCCCAAGTTTCCAACTACCTTGGTTGTACAGTTGTGGCGGGCGGACATTGACTTGTGGCCCTAAATTTCCAGATTATGTCTCCTTTCCTGCAGGGTATCCGCAATTGATTGTACATTAGCGGCGAAAGATAATAACATAACATTTGTGAAAGACACCACAAATGCGGATCCAATGTCTCTAATTGAATATTAGAGCATAGAATATTGTGTTCACTCAAGGGTGGAGGACTAAATCCTATCGAGCAAGGTGTTGCCAGTTGAGATTGGATTGAACGAAACATATAAAGAAAACAAATGTATCGGGTCATATTCCAAACAAAGTAAATGACATTGTAACCAAATAACGAAACATATAATGAAATAAAGCAGAAGGCTTGAAATAATAATTGTAACCAAATCTGAAAATATTTACCTCATGCTATCACTTTGTTAAATGTTATTTCATCCCGCTGGAGTATGATACCAATTGTCGGGAAGGAATGGCGGTTCCTATTGGTATTAAACTTGTATAATGGCATTAACCTTACCTGGAATAACAAAATTAAAGCCGTTAACATATTCGTACGGCGAAATTACAACTGCAGTGATGTCTCCATTGTGAACCACAGAGCAAAAGAATCCTATTATTTCATATGCAAACCCATTAAAGAAAACATCGACGATATATTTAAAGATTTAAACTGGTTTCAAAATTGACTGTGAAGTTAATTTATATCCAAAATATACACCTTCCCGGCATTATAAAGCTTAATTGCTAGCAGTGTGTGCATTTTTTTATCATCGTCAAAGCACAAACCAAGTTCAAGTTCAACACTGCAAAGAAAACACATGTCTAATGACTCGGGATCTTAAAAGAACCCCAGTTTCATAAAAAATGACCAAAGTTTCAATCTAACTAACAAAATATCAATTGATCAAACTATACATTGATATGGTAAGTGGGTTTCCTATAAAGCAAAACGTATTCATCAATTTATAAATTCGTATGAAAGGTTTACACTAAAAAGAAGAAGAAGTTACCTATTGATTCAAAGAAAGACATTTTTTTAAAGAAATATCATAATGGGGATTCCTTCCAATGTTGATGATCCCTGGTTACTCACTCTCCACTGCCTAAACATTATGTAAGACTTTTGATAAGAAATCAAAAAGCCACATAGTGGCTTCCAAAATCATATTAGATGTTCTAATAATCAAATTAACAAAAAGTAGGGCATCAAGAAATCAATACCTGGATAAGAAATTAAGTGAAACAAACTGATTGCACATTTGATCCATAAACATCGTACGAAACGTTTGTATTTCTGCCAAGTTAACCAATCTTCAAAATTATTTTGACTCCATCAAAATTAAAAACCTCAATCAATAACATCAACAACCAAACTAAAATAAAAACAAAAAAGGATTCTGAATTTTATTGAAGAAAGAGTTAATGAAAAATGGAAAACATCAAAATTACTTTATTCAACTATATAGTCAGCATTTGCAACTTCATCACTAACTGCTTCCACTGGAACTATAACCAACCACAATTTATTCATTTTATCAAACACCTTAACAGCAATATATATTTGATAATCTATAATGTTAAAATTTTACCTGTAAACGCTTTTTGATCAATTGAATAGATTGGGCAACAACAGAAGCATACTTCTCCAATCACCTTCTGTTTCGTCAAGTATTGGCTATTGATTAGCAGTGATTTGATCAACTGTTAAACCATCTGTGGTTTGGAGTTGATCAGTAGTAACAGCTTGAAAACTAAAAGATTGAATTTTTAGATAATTTTGATGTATTCTTCTAGCATTTTTTGTGTTCTGTTAAGTCCCAAAACTGCAGGTATTAGCCATCGAACAGTAGGGAACACATTGCTTTATAGGAAACCCACTTACCATCTCAATCCATAGCTTCTCATTTGGATTAATGAACAGTAGGGTAGGGTTTACCATCAGATTGTTGGATTAATGAACAATAGGGTAGGGTTTACCATCATATTGTGTTATTTTGTTGATTACGAAGAGGAAATCGTATTCTACCTGCAAAATCAAAATCAATTGCAAACCCACCAAGGGAGGGATCTGATTTTAGTAATATTAGTAAACAGAAAAACCAATTGCAACCAAATAAAGTCAATCGCAGATCAACTAAAGAGAAACAAAAAGAAAATAAGAACTTACCTTGCTATACAATAAAATTGTATTCCCGTAAGGTGCGATTGTTTTTGAAAGATTAGAAGTAAAAAAAACGTGAGATGAAGAGGCAGGAAAGAGAGGCGGAGAAGAAGAGAACAGGGGAATTTTAGTCTAGGGTTGGATAAGTTTTCTTCCGTGAAAATTTTGAGGAAAATATTGTATATTTTTCTGATTGGTTATAATTTTTCTAGGTGGGGTCAGGAACGCTAAGAATTAAGAGAACTCCCTACTTTTAATCTTAGCTAAGTAAAACATTCTGAAATTATAGGGTTTAATGGAGGCATATTGCGCAATGATGTTCAAGACTAGGACATTAGACTAGGGCATCATTAAATTAGACTTGAGTAGTCTTGCTAATACAGATTAAAGTTAGTGGGGATTTTGGGATTTCAGCTTCATTGTAAGAAGTGAACGAATATAAGACAGAGACATCAGGGTGCCAGTGCCTGGTGTATACCAGCACTCGCACAAGCAATGATCGAGTTAGGATTGAACTATCAGGGTGCATTCAGCTTCGATAGTTCATTTGGAGTGGTCGCATATTCCACCTTGGATAATGCTCATGGTTGGTTGTTTTCAATTTGTTACAAATACGTGCTTTTTTGGGATACTCAAGATCACACAAGTTTGGAGTTTCAAGTTTGCTGGTTTTTGGTTCTTGTTAAATGTTTGGACCTCTCTTTTGGGTTGTCTGTTCTGAAGGCTTCACAGTCTTCGCACCATGCATCACTGTGGTGTTTAGGTAATTGGGTTCGTCTTTTGGTGGTCAAGTCTGACAGCTTAGGTGTTTGGAGTTGTAGTTGGGTGGTCATCTTGCAATTCGGTTCTTCCATTTCTGTATACTGTCATGATAATCTGGTCTGTAACACTAAACAATATGTAAGCGTCTTGCGTATCTAAATAATATGACCTCTCTTTCAAAAAAATAAAAAAGAGACATTACAAAGGAATCCAAAAATAGTAAACAAGCATGAGAAGGCGAAACCACAAATTTACCGAGGATAAAGGTGAGATGCTTTTAACCATCCACCATTGAATAATACTCAAATCTAGAAGGGTAATTTTGGGCGTTAAATCATTAGTGTTAAATTTTAGGATGCATCCTTCAATTATGATTCTAACAATTCTAGTACCGAAATGGTACTGCGTGATTGTGGAGGCACGTGCAAAGGAGTCAAAGAAAAATTTGCAGACTACGCATTAGATCCAGAAACATCAGAGTGTTGGTTGTGAAAGAGGTAGTGGAACGAGCGATAAACTTAAAGCTTGACAAAGTTATCTTTGAAGCGGATGCACAAGTGGTGGTTCAATCTATTGTTTCTAGTGATTCATTAGTTACATGGGAAAATAAACATCTCATTCGAGATATAAAACAATCTTTAGGTGATTTCAATTATTATCGTGTTGAATCAGTAAGTAGAGATTATAATGGTGTTGTTGATGCTATAGCAAAGCACTACTACTGAATAGTATTGTAATTTTGATCCTTGAATCACCAATTTGATTGTTAGTGACATTTACAACTGCTCCAAGTTGAGTTCAATAAAATTTCTTTCGTCATAAAAAATACTCCCTCCGTCTGATATTACTTAAGCTATCTCAATTTTGCACAATTTTTAAGGTAAGGATGAAGGAGAGTAATATTTACTATTTTTTCCAATTATACCATTATAGATAACTAAGTAGTAAAATTTAGAAATGACGCATCTCTCAATTTATACCACATATATATGCAAACTTTATATCGTTGGAAAGTATTTTAAAACACCTACTTAACGAGTATAAACACGATTACGAAATTACATAATTTGTATAACAAACACTACACGAAATTGACTTTTTAGCAACGGCGGTGGGCCATTGCAAAAAATAAAAACAACGACGAGTGGCCGTTGGCGGGACGCCGTTATTGTTAGTGTTGGGATAATTACAACAACGGATCTGCTGTTGCAGTAATTATAATTACAGCAACACATGCATCTGTTGCAGTAATTATTGCCACGGATGAGACATACCATCATACCGTGCCGCGTGGCAATCTACTGTAACGGTCTACCCGTTACAGTGTGCAGCAACTGATAAATAACTCTTAACTGTAACATTATATCCAACAGTGTTTTTGTGCAGTAACGGTTTATCCGTTTGCCAGCTGGTAGTTTCTTAACGTTTTTTTAACAACCAGCAACGTTGCGTCTGCGTAACTGATACCCTAACAGTTAAGGTAACGGAATGTTCTGATGGATTCTATTTCTAACGGTTCAGTGCTTGCCACGTGTCCTTCTATCGTAACGGTTCCAGCAACTTCTGTACACCGTTAAACTGCGGCGCGTAACGGATAAATTTTAACGGCTAAGTCAACGTTTGTATTCGTGAGAATCTCGTCTGTAACACTTTTTTGGATTGACACGTGTTTTTTGCAACTAACAGATTTGTGTACCGTCTGTTATCGTTAGAAGAAACTGTATTATTTAAAAAAATATAAACGCTAGCAAGCGTTAAGCCCTGCGTTACAATTGGACCTGGAATACAGTTCGTTTCTGAACCTGGAATACAATTCATTCCGGAATCTGGAATATAGTTCATTTGTGAACCTGCAATAAAGTTCTTTCCTGAACCTGCAATACAATACAATTCATTTCTAAACCTGCAATACTGAATCACAATCCTGTAACTTTCAATCCATTCCCGCTGAAATACATTCTTTCTCATTCAACTAACACAACCATTTCATTCAATCTCTGACAATCATACAACCGTTTATACATCCATTCACTACACTCATTCACAATCCTAAATTGATAAAACTGCACAAGGCAAAATAGATACATACATTTCTGTCTGTGTTATACTACCCCTAGATTAGAAGGTTGTGTGTTTTGGCAGTTTGTAGTTTATGTGATGTTCTGTAATGATACCTTGGATCAGAAGAAGCTTATATACAGGATGCCGAAGTAGTCCGTCGACCTCAGATGTGAGAGTTATGCGAAACAATGAAACAAAGCTTTGAGTTGTCTATACATAGTTGACAGAACATCCACTGTTCTAACAGAGTTGTCTATAATCCTATTAATACTCCCTCCGGTTCTAAAAGATAGGCACGTTTGACTTTTTTCCAAAAATTAACCAACTTAATAAAACTAATATTAAGTTCCTTAACTGTTTGAAAAAAAGAGTCAAATGTGTCTATCTTCTAGAAAAGGAGAGACATGTAACATTGGGTATAACAAACAGCTTCATCTCAGTTTAGGTTGTGTGGTGGGTTGCCGAAGCCCTGGCATACACCTACGACATAATTCTCATCTTATATGGAAGAGAGAACAAGGTACAACTTGCTCAAATTTCACTACAAAACGTAACTGATAATGAGTTGTATGGCAATAGAAAGAACTACTGCAAAGCATGTGATTTCACCAAAATTCATGTGATTCATGTTACTAAATTGTAGAATAGTAACTTATGCTAACTGCATACATGGCAAATAAAAAAGAAAGAACTACTACAAGCATCTTGTATTATAAGTGATTCTGCTGTCATTATAGGATAAGCAATTCTACTGTCAATATAGCTAAATGAGCCAGTACACTCCCTCTCATATTGTGTAGGTTGATTGCGTCTAAACAAGAAGCAATCTGCTGACATACAAGAGTGAGTACACCAGCCTCTCATTGGCTAAAGCTCCAATATCAATCACATGAAAGTTCACTACTCGCCGAATACCCATACAATTCTCCTATTATTATATAACATGCCATACAACTCATACATCCAGCAAATATAGCATGAACAAAGTTTGACCTTAACTATCTCCTACAACAGGGAGACCTAAGTGCAACATACATCTAATTCGACCAAATACTCATACATTTTGATTTTCTGAGCAGGTATAATAAGAGTTCACTCACCAATGGGAAACAAACTGTCCTTGAAACACAACTACAACTCTTGTTTCATAGTTGCATACCTATCCCGCTAGGCTCTTTACAGAAACTGGAGTAAATTCATTTTATGAGAACTTGATGATTATGAATTTATTCCAATTTTTAAAAAGAGTCTTGCAGGACCAATACAGTCATATCTTTCCCCTTCTGAACTTTGATGGTACTGCAACAGTGAATCCTCACAAAACAAAGATAATGGTAGCCGAATGTGCCCATCGATTCTGATAATCACGAAAAGCTTTACACTGATGTCGCTGAATGTGCCTATGAACAAATCCTGAATGTGCACATGTAAAAACATAACAGGACAATGATACATTATAACAATTGCAATGCTTGCTGATTTATAATGTATCATTGCCAGGTTATGCTTTTGCATAAATACGATGCCAAAAAAAGCAAACCGGGTTATCATCCCCCATTGGAACATACAAAGCCCAGACTTGCAACAGTGAATCCTCGCAAAACCCAAAAAATGTGCCTATTACTCCAAAGCAATGTAGCACATAATATTATAAAGAGCTCATATGATATGCATGTAGACAAACCTGAAGTTGAAAAAGGTGTCCTGCAGCAGCACCGTGCTCAAAGAAGCCTCCTCACTAGACAAAGACAATGTAGTAAGTAAAAATCAACCAAGAGAAACTAAAAAAATTAGTGTATTCATAGTTTACTCACCAATGTAAATTAGAGAGGTAGGAGTATTGGCTGGAAAGTTTGTTGCATTGAACTCCTTCATTTGCAGCAATCTTTCTAAAAAATACCCCTCCTCTCCAAAAACTACATGGTGTTTTGGAAAAACAATAATGCATGACAATTGAATAACTGAAAGCAAATTTGAAGAGATTACATCCGAAGGGAAACTAACTTAAGATCTGCATGGGTAACTTTTCTCACATCAGACTTGCGATGCCAGCATAGCATCAACAACAAAAGCACAAATGTATCAATGTCCTGCAATGCTATCCAAATGGGAAGTAAATTATCCTTAAAAGAAACCTACAACTCCTGTTTCGTAGTTACATACTAGTCCCGCTAGACTCTGTTTAAAAACTGGAGTAAATTCATTTCAAGAAAACTTGATGCTTAGGAATTTATTCCAATGTTTAAAAAGAGTCTTGCATGATCAATACAATCATGTCTTTCTCCTTCTGCACTGTTGTTGGTACTGCCACATTGAATCCTAGCAAAACAAAGATGATGGAAGTAAGTAAGAATCATCTCCGATTTGAATGGTGGTGAGTTCTTCCTATTACTCCAAAGCATGTAGCACTAAAATAAATAAATAAATCATATGATATGTAAACAAACCTTAGTGTCCTGCAGCAGCCCGGTGCTCAAACAAGCCTCCTCGCAAGACAAAGACAATGTAGTAAGTAAAAATCAAGCAAGAGTAAGTGATGATAACATCAAACATAGACTAGTGCATTGAGGCTTCCTCACCAACATAAACTGGGGATGAGAATGTACTACTGGTCATGTTTGCTGCAATTTCATCAATTTACAGGAAACTTCACCAGTACTACATCTCATCTCCAAGTACTCAATGGCAGTGAGATGTGATAGACACCAAATAGTGCATATTTTCCCATCATTTTATAGGTGTT
>JAJJMA010342982.1:967-15303 GCA_023529015.1 Papaver nudicaule
CACCCCTAGATCGAGTGGAAATGAGGATGGCATAAGAAGTAACCTTGGAGGAGTTTCTCGAGGCAGGGGAGGATGGGGCTAAAGATGAAGAGTTGCCACTAGAAACCGATTCAGAGGCCGAGTAAATTTATGCATTTGTTGTGTCTGGCAAGTATGCCATCTTGTTTTTTCCTTGTGCTAGACTAGTTTAGTGTTATCCTCCCTGTAACTCTCCTTTTTTCTTCCTTAATAAATTTATAACCTTCTTTTTGCAGGAAAAAAAAAAGGCAGAGTAAATGATTCAAGACGACGACTCTAACGACTTATTGCTATTTTAAATAAATAGTTGCATCAAAGTACTGAGAAAAAGATAGGTGAAGAGTGGTGAAATTGGCGTCATTTCAGTGTGACATCAAAGAAAAATTGGTGGAGGGAGGTGATGTTAGAGAAGTCTTGTGCAGAGAACATGACACAGATGACGAGTTCCACACAACCATAAAATCAAACAATAGTCCTTGAGTAGTTCTTGAAGATTTTCTTCTATGAAAACCCTAAACACAGAATTTTCAAGGGGTGGTAACTTCATATGGAAAGGCACAAGGGGTCCTGTTGTATGCCATATGTTGGAGCATCCGAAAAGAGCGCAACCGTAGGATGTTTGTTGCAGATGCAAAGAGGAAAACTCTCAAAAGGTTATTGTGTCATTGAAGGGTGTTGTAGGATAGATATGCACATGGGAAGAAGGGACCAGCTGCGAAAACTACTTCCTCAGAGGTTACTGTGTATGTGAACTCCACATAGGGTTCCTTACAGTATAAGGTTTCAAGTGATTTTAGTTAAGCTTAGGACAGACTCCTTTCGGCGCACTCACATTGAAAATGTAATCAACTCATCGTAAACCAAATATTAAGGAACATAAAATTGATTGACATATTATTGGCTTATCGGTTGTGATAGAGGACAATACAAGTTAACTCAACTGATCTAATGTAACCAGTTCAATTTTGATTGGGAATACAAAACCAAGATTGAAGTGGATGTTCTGAACCTAGGTTTGTATCTGCATCTCTTTAATGGTGTTTTATGATAACCACAAACCTTCTGAAAAGACGAGGGTACCGAGTACACCACCAATTCCTTTCTTTTGCGGAACAAAGTATATAGATTATTACTTTCAGTAAATAAAAGAACAATACACAAAACAAAAAGCACACGCACAAGATTTTTGTTAACGAGGAAAATACAAACTCATAGAAAAACCCAGGGACCTCGTCCAGTTTGAATACTCTTAAGAATTAAGACGCCAACACACCTACTCTCAGACTTCGGACTAGCTGGTGCAAACAATATGACCCTAATACGACTATTAGTCACAACGATTTCCCCTCGGTATTCCTACGCCTCCAACCACAGCAAGGTGGTCACGCACATGTACTCCCCTACGCAAACAGACGTCATTTACTGTCTTACGGAAGAGTTGCCTCACAGCCCATCGCGAGGACTATCGCTACCCGACCTCCAATCGGATGATTACAACCTTAGTGTACAACAAACAAATAGCGGCAGGTCAAATCGTTAGATGATATCCTTGGTAACTAACAGATATTTCACCGAAGTTCTTTTACACCAAAAAGCGAGGACATTGAGTTTACTTAGGCAATAAACACCTCGAGATATCGATCAAGGTTTCAAAACCTAAACTCCCGAAAGAGCAACCTTGTCGTCCCAGTTGGAATCAAGCAGATAGCTGTAGCAAGTATGATATGATATGACCTTGAAGAACGACGTACCTGCAAAGAACAAATCAAATAACAACGATCTTGATTCCACTCTATATCTAAACCGAAAGCGGCTTGCTGAAAAATCCGGGTTAATAGATAAAGAGTATGTTGTAATCACAACGATCTTTAGTGGTCTTATAGCAGAAGAGAAGGACCATAAAATAAACAAGATCGCAAGGTTTGATAGACGTGATATAACAGAACAAAGGTACAATACAAAAAAGACTAGTAAACATAAACTAGTTTCCCGTAAGTGGTACTTCTAGGCTTCTCGATCCCTAGAGAAGACTTACACGCAATTCTAGACCGAGAGCAAAAGCTCAAAGGTAACTGAAAATAAAAACGACAAACACAAGCTAACAATTCCGAACAAGAGCTTGGCCAGAGGGATAAAGCTTTCAGGACAGATACCACTCCTATTTATATTGACTAAGGCTTAGCTTTGAAATGAGGCAAACTTAATTTCGGAAATTCCACAAATCACATTTACATATTAATTCTGAAATTCCCCATTTAGTCTCATAGAATTTAATGAGAACTAATACTCTAGCATTTTAGATTTAAGAAAAATATAATTCATAAAGAAAATATATTTCCGAAAGATGTTTAGCCAAGAGCAATCAAAGCAAATAATATCTTAAGGTATATTTGGATATTTCTTTTAATTCTAAATATAGCGCTTACCAAATATGCTCCCTGGGAAAGAGCTCAATTCGAAACGTGTCCTAATGTTTCGAAGATCTCCTTAGATATTATTACTTCCGAATGTCATCATCAGCTTTAATAATGTCGACATTACTTCCTTGATATTGCTGGGCTAACCAGACGAACCTAGGTGGAAGTGGGATCTGGTCCAACGTGGTTCAACGTTCCGCATAAACGTATCATAACAGACGTGGACAAGCCTTGTATGTTAAGCTTAAGTGAACACGTATGTTCAACAGACATTCCGAATCACGCAAATAGATATACTATTGGAAGTACGTTACGAGATTCCACGAGTAATAGCAAAATGTTAAATCTCCTGAATTCTTGATTCCAATATAGATGTCAAGTTAATGATATCCAAGAATTCAAATCAAAACATCAAATGAATAATCAAATGAATATTTGATCGAGTAATAAAATCATACAAAGATTTTAATCACGTACAATATTGATCAGAAATCATGTGTCTACCTATCTGAAGTGACTAACCATATTTCTGATGATGACTCAATCTCACTTTAGTTGTACATTGAAGATGAACGAATTCAAACAAACCGAGAATATCAAACTCATTAATTCGTTGAAGCACAAATCAAAAAGATAGTGTTTGAACTTCGAAGTTACGCATTCTGAGATAACCATATTATGGTTTTGAAACGTACATTTGTTTTGGCAGAAAGCAAATTAAGATTTCGGAACCTAAAGTTCATTATATGACCAGAACCGTATTAAGGTTCCCAAATCAAGTTTCCATATAGCGAAACCAAACGCTTGGTTTCAAAATCCAGATTTTGTTATCAAAACCTTGGTTAAGGTTTCAAAACATAAGAAACACATATTAAATTCTCCACAAATGTTTGATGTCGTACTTGAGAGTCCATGTGGTCGAGAACCGTTTCAGCATCACACCTTTTTAGCCTCGACGCACATGAATATAGCCCGGTTCACATAAACATTTAGGAAACCCCAGTGTCTTTTCGACCTTTTAGAACTCACATGGTCAAGACACATTGACCTCGATTCTCAAGTCACTGTAACCCAATAAACATAATTACGAATCTGTGTTATCTCATTGGTCACAACATTTAGTTTCAGACCAATAGTTTATGAATGCGAAAACCAGATTATGGTTTCGAAATCAACGATTAGTTTTACCAAAACTTACATTGAGGTTTCGAACATTGAAAATTCATAAGTTGAGAACACAAATATGGTTTCGGAATGCAGAAGTGAGATATGGCGTACGAGATGTTCATATACAGAATCAAATGACTGATTCAGAACTTCAGTATTCAGAGCCAAACCTTGACGTAGTATTCGAATCTCAGAACATCAGTATTTCGAGTCTACACAACATAAGTGTGAGTCACGATATCTCTTACATTGGCTCATATAAGTATATGCAATCAATCCGAAAGAGCCAGACTAGGTAAGAAGAGACACAATATCGTGATGGATTAAATCTCGTAGTACTACTGAGATAACATCACATTGTTATATCCAACTCGAAAAGGTTTTAGGAAAAACCTTTATATTAACTTAGAGACGGAGAAGAAAAGAAAGCTCTAAGCAATATGGAACGTCATAACTACAACACAAATACCGCAAGCGGTAAAGTGGAGCTATCTTAAGACACACTGATCACAAGTGATCAAGTCATAACGTAAAGCTTAAGAATGATGATGCCGGATGTCTTCGTTTGATCTTCAGTCTTTCTTCAACTCTCAAATCGTGATTCTAAATCCTACCAAAATCTTCCACAACCTAAAGTTAACTCTCTCATGACTTCACCTAATTTTGTGTTTTTTAGCGGTCGAGTTTTGATCACTAAAGTTGATAACCAAGCTTGACATATACCAACACTTAGTGAGGTTGACCGAGTCATGCTCTAACAATCTCCCCCTTTGTCAATTTTAGTGACAAAAACTCTTTACATAGATGAACGAGAAATTTCAAACCTAAGTTCAACGCTTCGAGTTCTTCTACTTAGCTTGACAGCACACCAATAGTACCTGCAAAATATGTCAGTCTGCAAACAAGATATGTACTATTGAAAAATACTGATAACTAATACACTTACTCCCCCTGAATGTAAGTTCGGATGTCTATCAATGTCCGATGTATTGTTATCACCTGTAGCACAACGCGAAAGTCTACAGTGCTAGTAACATCTAGTGTTACTCCCCCTTAGTTCATGCTTTCATTCATTTTTCAATATACGCGCATGCATTTTTCTCCCCATATGACACTGCTTAATGTCAAAGTCCAAGCACTGAACGAAGTCAAGCTATCAATATTTCTCCCCCTTTTTGTCAAAAATAATTGACAAAGGTTCTCGAAAATATGTGGGTACGAGATAAATTCTCAAGTTCAGAGAACTCGATTCAACATATAAGAATGATTGCAATCACACGGGTCAACATTTCGACAAGTTACACAAAATATATATATATATGATAAGCTCAAGCAACCTGTCAGGAAATATAAAAGATATAAGCAGATAAAAATTATATTCCCTGTATATTCCACAACCAGGCTCCCCTAAAGATATATTCTGTTAAGCACAAGTTCACAAAAGAACTCTCCCCCGTTGGTTGTCATTCCCTCGGACATGAGAACAACGGAACATTCTTTGCCAGAGAACGACTTAGATCTGGTTTTGGTTTTTCGAACACGTCCGTAGTCATACTAGATTATACCAAAACCACTGATTTATGCGTATACTATAACTCCCAGTCGTGAGACACAAGGATATCTAATAGCATTGTGACTAGCATAAAATCGATCTCCTCCTTACATAGTTATACTTATACCTGCAACAAAGTTATTAGTACAAACATAACAGCCACAAACATAAGGAGGCCAATGATATCAAGATATCAAAACAATAAAGATCAGCTCCATAGAAGATAAAGGAATTATCTTGATAACCTGCAACATACATCCATAATAGATTCGGAAATATTAACTCAATATTGCATTCGAAACTTACGCACTATTTAGGTTTTTCTGATTTTCTAATTTTTATATATTTTCAGAAAATGATTCGAAATTGCGTAAAAATTAAAATGACACAATATTTACATTTTAAATATGTATGTTTAATGGACACGAATGATTTCAATTGCTTTTCGCAGATTTTCAAAGGTCTCACGTTTCAGGGGTTTAGTTAGAATATCTGCAAATTGGCGTTCGGTGGGAACATATTCTAATTTGATTATATTATTTTCCGTAAGTTCCCTAATGAAATGAAATCTAATGTCTATGTGTTTAGTGCTGAATGTTCTACATGATTTTCTGTTAACTTTATTGCACTAGAATTATAACATAAGACTGTCATCTGTCCTACTTCTATACCATAATCTACTAACATTTGTTTCATCCATAGTAGTTGAGTACAACATGCTCCAGCAGCAATATATTCAGCTTCACATGTGGAGAGAGATTGGGAATTTTGCTTTTTGTTGTGCCAGGTAACAAGATTTTGTCCGACATAAAAACATCCACCTGAGGTGCTTTTTCTGTCATCTTGACACCCCGCCCAGTCAGCATCAGAGTATGCAACAAGACAATTGTTTGAATTCTTCATAAAAGATAGACCAAAATCTACAGTGCCTTTCACGCAACGTATAATACGTTTAACAACCTTAAGATGTGATTCTTTAGGATCGGCTTGATATCTGGCACAACATCCGACACTGAACGATATATCAGGTCTTGTGGATGTTAGATATAGCAAACTACCAATCATTGATCCATAAAGTTTTTGATCAACAGATTCCCTTTTGGATCAGAGTGTAGTTTAGATCCTTCAGAAATAGGCGTGTTCATTGGTGAAGCACTTTCTAATCTGAATTTTTAACAAGGTTTCTTGCATACTTTTCTTGGGACAGATAAATTCCTTCATCATGTTGTTGGATTTGCAACCCAAGAAAATAGGACAATTCACCAACATTGCTCATCTCAAATTCCTTTTTCATAATATCTAAAAAATCATTAGCAAGTGTTTTTGAAGTAGAACCATAGATAATATCATCAACATATACCTGAGCAATAATAACATCCTTACCTTCCCATCTGGTGAACAGAGTTTTATCAGCGCCTCCTCTTCGAGACCCTTTTTGTAGAAGGAAAGACGTTAATTTGTCATACCATTCCCTTGGACCTTGTTTGAGACCGTATAGAGCCTTGTTTAACTTCAGAACATAGTTTGGATGTTGTTGACTTTCGAAACCTTTTGGTTGAGCTACATACACTTCTTCTTTTAAGATACCATTGAGAAACGCTGACTTGATATCCATTTGATATAGCTTGATCTCTAGATGACATGCATAAGCTAAGAGAAGTCTAATTGAATCAAGACGAGCTACAGGAGCAAAGGTTTCATCAAAGTCAATTCCTTCAATTTGTGAGTATCCTTAAGCAACGAGTCTTGCCTTGTTTCTTACCACCGTACCATGTTCATCTGACTTATTCTTAAAAATCCACTTGGTACCGACTATGTTTACACCTTTCGGTTTTGGAACGAGTTTCCAAACATCTTGTCGATCAAACTGATTAAGTTCCTCTTGCATTGAATTGATCCAGTCCAGTCAGGATCGTGTAGAACCTCATCAACATTTTTAGGTTCATTAGTTGATAGATACGCTGCATGATGACACAAGTTTTGAAGTTGATTCCTTGTCATAACACTAGCACTAACGTCTCCAATGATACCATCCTTGGAGAGACCTTGTCTTGACCATGCAGGTGTTTTTGGTGCAGTGTTTGTGATTCGAGTATCTTCCTCTCTATCACTGTCATCATGATCGAGATCAACATCTACAGACACAACCTCCTTTTGCTTCGGATGTGTATCCTCTTTTTTTTCAACAACATCAGGTTGTGGTAGTTCATTCGGAACAGACTCAGTTCGGAAGTCGCTTACGTCGTCAATGACAACATTAATTGACTCCATCATGACATTTGTGCGCAGATTGTATACTCTGAAGGCCCTGCTGTCAGATGCGTATCCAAGGAAAATTCCATCATCACTTTTAGAATCAAATTTTCCTCGATGTTATCTATCTTTGAGAATATGACACTTGCTAACAAAAATCCTGAGATATCCCAGATTGGGTTTTCTTCCATACCAAAGTTCGTATGGAGTATTCTGTGTTTTGGCGCGTAGGTATACTCTATTGATAAGATAACATGCAGTGAATACAGCTTCTCACCAGAACCTAAGTGGAAGATTTTTGTTATGCAGCATGACTCTAGCCATTTCTTGAATAATTCTATTTTTCCTTTCTGCGATACCATTTGATTGAGGAGTAATAGGGGCTGAATATTGTTGTGATATGCCAAGTTCATCACAGTATTTAAAGACATTTGCATCCTTAAATTCTGTAACACGGTCACTTCGAACCGCTTTGATCTTGCGCCCTTGTTCATTTTGAATTCGATTCACAATAATTTTGAACTCTTCAAGGGTGTCGTTCTTATGTTTTAAGAAAGCAACCCAAGTAAACCTGGTATAGTCATCAACCATCACAAGAGTACACTTGCAACCTCCTACGGTTCCTTGTTGAATAGGTCCAAATAAATCCATATGAATTAAATCAAGTGGGCCTTTTGTAGCAATAGTGTTAGTCGCCTTATGTGGAGCCTTGGTTTGTTTACCCTTTTGACAGGCACCACAAACACGTTCAACATTAGTATTGATCTTAGGAATACCCCTAACAAGTTCTCTGTTAATGAGTTTTCCTAACATCCTGTAGTTAATATGTCCAAATCGTGCATGCCACAGATGAGAAGATTCAGTTTTGGACATGTTGCATAAAGCATCCTTTTGTATGTCAAGAAGATAACAATTATTAAAACCACGTTTACCTCTGAAGATAATTATGCCCTTCATATCCTTGATAATGCAACCAAACGTGTTGAAGATCACTTCATGACCTTTGTCACAGATTTGACTAGTAGAAAGAAGATCGGTTGGCATGCCCTTTACATAAACCACATCACAAATTTCAGGTATACCTGGTAGTTTGATAGTTCCCCTTTTGCTGATTTGAAAACTGCTTCCATCACCAAATGTTACAGAACCTCTTTTATAATCCTCAGTCTCAACAAACCAGGAAAGGTCTCCTGTCATGCGTCGACTACATCCACTATCTAAGAACCAATGTAGTGGAGTGAAGGATTTCAAGGCAAATGCCCCTAAACAGAATGCATGATTCATGTTTGATGGGAAAGAAGTTTTACTCAAAGGTTCGTTCTTTTTGCACTTCAAATCTCTGAATGACGATAAGAGATGTTGAGCCTTAATATAGAGACTACTAAGTTCATCACTCTTTGATTTAAAGATTCGGCATGCAGAATGATAATGACCTTTGTGATTACAAAAAGTGCACATACCTGAACAACCTTTGTGTACAGAAGCCGTCTGCTTATTAGAATGCCTGGACTGCATATAGCCAACACCATTTTTTCAGCCTGTTTTCTAAAGTCATTTACAAGGTTGTTAGACAAATCCTCCTTTTTACTTAGGCTTTCCTTACGTTGAAGATTTTAATTCTGAACAGATCCAAGTTCGGACTTTAGCTCATTGATTTCATTTACTAAGTCTTTGTTTTTCTGGATCTATTCATCTAACAAACCCTGAAGCAATAATTCCCTTTCGGACATATCATTTAATTCCATACCAGAGGATTCAAGACCAATATGCAACCCATCAATCTTTCTTCTCATCCTTTGTTTTAGATGACAAAGTGTGAAAAGACGAGGGTACCGAGTACACCACCAATCTTTTATTTTAGTCCACCTATAAGTCAAACCTTGACCGGTTCCTGTAATCAAGAACTCAAGAACAAGATCTCTTACAGATCTGATGATTCACACAAGGGAGTCAATACAAGAATCCGAAAGACTATGTCAACCAACCAAGTACGATACTTTAATTATATAAGATGACTCAAATATAATGCGGAAGTAAAGTACACACAAGATTTTGTTAACGAGGAAACTACAAACTCATAGAAAAACCCCGGGACCTAGTCCAGTTTTGAATACTCTTAAGAATTAAGCCGCCAACACGCTTACTCTCAGACTTCGGACTAGCTGGTGCAGACAATATGACCCTAATACGACTATTAGTCACAAAGATTTCCCCTCAGTATTCCTACGCCTCCAACCACAACAAGGTGGTCACCCACATGTACTCCCCTACGTAAACAGACGCCCGTTACTGTCTTACGCAAGAGTTTCCTCACATCCCGTCGCGAGGACTATCGCTACCCGACCTCGATTCAGACGATTACAACCTTATGGACAACAACCAAATAGTGGCAGGTCAAATCGCTAGATGATATCCTTGGTAACTAACATATATTTCACCGAAGTATTTTCACACCAAGAGCGAGGTTATTAAATTTACCTCGAGATAGCGATCAAGGTTTCAAAACCTAAACTCCCGAAAGAGCAACCTTGTCGTCCCAGATGGAATCAAGCAGATAGTTGTAGCAAGTACGATATGATATGACCGTGAAGAACGATGTACCTGCAAAGAACAAATCCAATAATAACGATCTTGATTCCACTCAATATCTATAGTTTAGGCACACAAACCGAAAACGGCTTGCTGAAAAATCCAGGTTAATAGTTAAAGAGTATGTTCTAATCACAACGATCTTGAGTGGCCTTATATCATAAGAGAAGGACCTTAGAATAAACAAGATCGTTAGGTTTGATAGACGTGATAGAACAGAACACAAGTACAATACAAAGAAGACTAGTAAACATAAACTAGTTTCCCGTAAGAGGTACTTCTAGACTTCTCGATCCAAGAGAAGACTTTCACGTAATTCTAGGCGAGAGCAAAAGCTCAAAGGTAACTGAAAAGAAAAGCGACAACACAAGCTTACAATTCCGAAGAAGAGCTTGGCAAAGGGGATAAAGCTTTTAGGAGAGATACCACTCCTATTTATATTGACTAAGGCTTTAGCTTTGAAATGAGGCAAAGTTAATTTCGGAAATTCCACAAAGCACATTTACATAATAGTTCCGAAATTCCCCATTTAGTCTCATAGCTTTTAATGAGAACTAATACTCTAGCATTTTACATTTAAGAAAAATATATTCTATAAAAAAAAATATTTTCGAAACATGTTTAGCCAAGAGCAATCAAAGCAAATAATATCTTAAGGTATATTTGGATATTTCTTTTTAATTCAAAATATAGCGCTTACCAAATATGATCCCTGGGAAAGATCTCAATTCGAAAACGTGTACTTATGGGTTTGATCAGTCTCTTTTCTCTTGCCAAAGTTTGGGTAAGGGGATTCTATCCCCGGAGCGACTTTCTACTCACGAGTGCGGTAGTAGAAGGTTGATCGTTTCCGGCGAGCAACTCGGCGCCGGTCTTCCTATTCCCTTGTATAATCCGTCCAATCCTCTTTTTTATGCGATTTACTCCAGAATCAATCCTCCCTGTGGAGTGATGCAATTGAATGGAAACTCTATTCGAGTCATCAGCGAATGGGTTGCTCGCTCGGAGGGCAGGTCGTATTATTATGAGAAGCTTCCCGAGGAACTCAAACACTCTCCCGATTATTGGTCCGCCGATAATTTCTTCAAGTATTACAAGGTGGAAAAATCTTTGCTTAAAGAGAAGGCTCCTTGGAGTGTGAGTTTAGGTAAAGTGGCTGATTCTTCTCATGCCCTCGGTGACGTAGATCTTTCGGGGTCCAAAACGAATACACTTCTTCGTCATTCAAGCGATGAGGTGTGGTTTTCAAAGCCCGTGCTCATCGAAGGACCTGTCCTCTATGGCTATAAGGACAAAGAGGGGAGAGTCGAGCGTAAGAAGTTTGAGGATGGGCATAATTTCCCTGTTGTTGATTTCTATAAAATTTACTTCTCTGAGGAGGAGCGTATCAAGTCTCAAGAAAGGATTGCTCAGGCCAAACTGAAGGTAAAGTGTAGTTGAATTTTCTTTGACTGTTCTTCTTTTTGGATTATTTTTATCCATATGCTTTCTTGTCTTTCAGAAAGCGGAGCAAGCGAAGAATAAAAGCCAAAAAGTTTCAGACCGAAGCGATGATTCAAAGA
Source organism: Papaver nudicaule (assembly GCA_023529015.1). Classification (NCBI taxonomy): domain Eukaryota; kingdom Viridiplantae; phylum Streptophyta; class Magnoliopsida; order Ranunculales; family Papaveraceae; genus Papaver; species Papaver nudicaule. Next base: position 12,526 of record JAJJMA010342982.1, read on the forward strand.
AGAGAAAAAGATCTTCGAGGTCGGCGTCTGCTGGGAAGGAAGAAATTGGTCAGATGATAAACACTTCCTGCCTCAGTTATTCGATAGGTATGGATATCTGCCTCTGTTTAGAACCTAACAAATTGACTGCTCTTCAGCAGAGCGGCGTGCTGACCGTTGATGATAGCGCTGCGAAGTTTACCCTGTGTGACCCGAATCGGAAAAGGGGGGAAACCGTTGTTGCGAAGAGAAAAGGCGTGAAAGTTATTAGCCCTGTTACCGAAGCTGTTACCCAAAGCTTAACTGATCCGTCTACTGTGCTTGCAGAAGAGGTGGATAATGAGGAGACCGAAGATGAGAGGTCTCCAGTTTTTGGGAGACTGAGGAGAGGGGGTCTTAGTCATGGAGCAGCTGGGATGCCGAACTCCCGAATTTCGGTACTCGCATGGACCTTCCTCTTCGTCTTTTTCTGTTGGTGATGCCTCCCGCCTTGGCCGACCAGATATGAATTTGGATGAATATGGAACCAATATTGGTTCTTCTCTGGCTTTTCCGATGTCAGCTGGTGCCGATACTCCCTCGGTTCCTAATGTCTTTGTTCAGCGACCATGCTTAGGTCCCGAGGCTCAAAATTTCGCAGAGCACAACTCTCTTCGCGGTCCACATGCCGGTGACTTGGCTAGCCTTTTGAAGGCACATGCAAGGGATCCTCAGAATCATCCTTTAGGTCCTTCGGTGTCCTGGTTTCTTGCCCAAGTTTTTTCTGGCTCCTTAGACAGGAGTTCTTTTGCCTCCGCGGTTGCTTATCATCAATCATTCGTAGAAGCTGTGGGTTTATTTCTTGATTGTTTCTATCCTTATGTACGTGTTTTTTTTTTGTATGCTGCTTTTTGATTTTGTATTTGTTTTTTCAGCAAAATCATCATGGAAATTTCTTGCTAGATGTCATTCGTGCCCAGGGTCTTGATATTTCTCGTCTTGACGAGGACAACCAGCTGCTACGACAAGAGAATAGTAGCCTTGCTGGGAATGTAAAAGAGTTAAATGGACGTCTTGAGACTACCGAGGCCGAACGAGATGGCTACTCCCGGGATGTTGGTGTTCAGAGAGAGCGAGCTTCGAAGCTTGTCGAGGAGTTGCGTCTGTCTCGTGGTTTGTGCGAGGAAAAGGATGTCAAGATTTCTACTTTAGGCGAAAAAGTTTTACAACTTAACAATCATATCCAAGGAGAGGTGGAGCGCACTGTTTTGTTTAGTCGTGAGCATGGTCGATATCTGTTTAGGAATTTAGGTATGCGATCACCTTATTATCATGATGGTTTGAAGGATCCCGACGCTGTACTGGAGTCTGATAAAGATCTTGTTTCATCCGAGGATGTTGAGTTAGTAATTGCTGAATTGCGAGCAGCAAGGCTTGAAGAGAGTGTCGAGGAGACGGGTAACGATGCTGATGATGGGATGGGGATTAAAGGTGATGAATCTATTAATTTGGAGCAGAAGGAGAGTAATGTTTTTGATTCTCAAGTATTAAGGACAGCTGATGGAATCATCAGTGGGAAGCCGGAAGGCGATGGAAGTGGTGGCGAGGGGCCGAAGATGGATAATGAATTTTCTGGCGATAAGCCGAAGGAGGCGGGTTTCGCCGATGCCTCTGATAAAAGCTCTAAAGTTAATGTCCGGGCTCAAGATCCAGTGGTCGAGGTTTCGCCTTCGTCTATAAAGAACGGTAGCGAGCCTGTGGTTTCGCCCCACGATAATCCCTAGGGTATTTTCGTGATTCCGATGATACTTCGTGGAATGATTTGTAAAATAGGGAGTGTGTTCCCTCTTCCGACTTTTGATTTCCTGATGCTGCTTTTTGTATGCTGGATATTATGTTTGTGTATTTGCTGTTTTTCTCTGGCCCTTGATGCTATTCTGTTCTTCGTTACCGTGGCTTTCTGCTTTGCTTGTTTATTTACTCTGGTTTGAAGGCTATTATTTATAAATGGCTCTTATAGCTTCTCGAGGTGCAACTTCGGGGCTTACTTCGATGTAGGAGAAAATGACCAAGCTAGTGGGGGCGTGCGGATCACCCTTCCCAAAGGCTTTGAGTTACTCGCGCTGGTTTCAAGCAAACACTGGCTATTGATAGCGTAGGTATCCGCGTTGCCCTAGTACTTTAGGTAGGTACCGAAGATATTTAGTTATCTTCCTTGGAGGGTATGGTGGCACCCTGGTTACCTTTGGCCTAAGTAAATGTAGGAACTTAGAATGGATACCCCGTTTCTCAATAATAAAGTAACACGATGGGGGAGTGCCGGTCAAGGCTGGAGCTTAGACATGGTACTTTTCTCTTATCGCGGCCTAAAGTTCGACCAATCCAAATCTTTATCCGAACCTTACACCCCCCCCCCCCCCCCCCTGAGGCTTAGTTTTTTAGAGAGGTCCCTCGGCTGCGTACTTCGTTGCTTGTGTTGATAACGAAGCAGCTGCCTCGGGGTTCCATCTTCCTCTATAGGTAGATGTTAATCCCATTTATCGTCCCCTCGACGCCCGAGAACGTGAAGTCCTTGTGGTCATTTGGTAGTGGGTACGATTGTATCATCAGCTTATGTAGCCTTGATTCAAGGTGCCCACCGCTAACGGGGTGTCTTGTGGGTAGAGGACCGTGCCATATAACTTGTAGGGCCCTTACGATTTATATGAGCATCAGCTCTGTGCCTGCAATGCGAGGTCTTTTGTTCGATGGCTTTTTTTGCCTCGGCGGTTTCAGCCTTTTTTGTTCGGTGGCGTTTTTTGCCTCGGCGTTTACAGCATT
>JAJJMA010342999.1:1153-12018 GCA_023529015.1 Papaver nudicaule
TATATATATATATATATATATATATATATATAGTATGTGTATACTTTCTAAAGCTCCAGTCAAGGAGATCCTTTATCTCCTTACAATTGTGCATGGAAGCTCTATCTCAGTTGTTGTTGATTAGAGCTGAAAATGATAAACATCATATTGAAGGTTTTAAAGTCGATAATCAATGTCCTTCTTCGATATCTCATCTTTTTTTCGCCGACGATTGTTTTTTCTATTTAAAACCTTCCTCTTTCAGCAAGTAAAATGCATCATTACTTCATAAGCATATAAAGCTGTTGTCGATCGAGAGAAATATCTGAAAACTAATTTATGCTATAATAAAACGGGGCCAGGGCCGGCCCAGATAGGTAAGCAGGGAAAGTGGGGTTTCGGGGCAATAAGGCTTGGGGGGCAACAAATAAATGAACTTCAAATATGGGTTTCATTTGAAAAGTTGTTTTTTCGGAGGACTTAGATAAGATTTCTTATGTAAACTCTAGGAGCATAAGTTAGAGCCACTGTAAGACCTTTTACGAAGTTTTAAATAGTTTAATAGTTTTCATATTGTGCGGCTTTATAATACTATGAAAGACAAAAATAAAAATTCCATCCATGCATGGATGGATATGCCCTATAATCTCTATGTTTGGGGTATTATTTGATAATTTATAAGGACATAATATGAAAAAGACGATAGTTTAGTAAATATTTGATCGATTTCAATGCATTTCGACATATTCTCAAATAATAGATAGTCAACAAAATTGAAGAAATCGGGCCGGCCTCGACCTCCAAACTAGTATTTTTGCATTCACTTTCAATACATGGATTTAATTTGTCTCCCATAAGTTAAAATTGTGGTTTGGTCCATGTTTGAAGAACATTACAAACAATTGAAGGGACTCTAGCCAAGAACAAACACAGTTACACAAAGGTATTGCATAGGTACCAACTACTAAATCTTAGAGGCATAGAAAAAATGTTTGCTTCGGTAACGGCCCTGACGGGGCCCCACCACTGTGGGGGAAGGTAAAGGTTAGCCTTTATATAGAGGAAAAAACAAACTTACACCCTTATATGTAAAGAGCTAATCCAAACTATTGAATTCCTTGTAAAATATTCTTAATAAAGCTTTCGTTTCAAAGCTTGGTTGGAGACTGCTTCAGAACCCTGATCAGATTTGGGGTACATTTTTACCTAACAAACATCTGGTGGAAATAGAAAAAGCTACTGATTCTTCTTCTTTCGTCTGGATTTGAATCTGTTGGTTTGATTTCTTTTTGGAGATTCCCCACTTGGAGCTATATTGTGTTGGTTGATTTGGAAACTAGGTGTGGTGTGGTGTGGTGTGGACGTGTGGTGTGGTGTTAAAAAAAACTCAGATAAATCTTGACAATTTCCTATTTTCCTGTTTGATTTTTAAAGATTGACAGGTAGCATATAATCTTCTTGGACGCTTCGGTTAAAGATTTTGATATAGGTGTTGGTGTTGTGTGGTTTTCTATCTGCTGCAGGAATAATTAGAGGTGGGATGACTTTGGCAACGTTCCTGTAGCAGTTTTGTGGAAGCAGTTGCTCTTTTTTTGGCGATATCTTGGGCTCAAGATATAAACCTGTCAAAGGTCCCCTTTGTCAGTGACTGTGAATATGACAAACTACTCCTATGTAACAGGTATTACTAAGTCGGCGAAAATGTCAAGAACTCCTCGGTGTTTGTAATAAGTCTAAAATGACAATGTTTTGTAATTATGAAGTATGTAAATAGAAGGCCGTAGAAGCTAGCACTATGGTTTGGCAAAAAATTATACTTCGTATAAACTAGATGACCGTCACGGTGGAAAGGCTGACCGAACAAAAACGAAACACGACTAACAAAACAAAAAAAATAAAAAAATATTAATAATAATAAAAAATAAAAAAGGCGCTGGAAGCAGCTTTTGCTAGCAGGAGGTGTGCCACATAGCGGTGGAGTGGGGTGGTGGAAAAGAGCGGGGGCTCTGTAGCACTTCACAAAACGGTCAGACGGACTGCTTTGTAAATCGAAGCGGCTGGATGCGGCCCAAAATGGCCTGCCCACTTCCTCTCTCTTCTCACTCTTATCTCTCTTTGGTCCGAAAATGGGCAGGATATTTTAGGCCGCATAAAGCGTTTTCCTTTGTAAATTTAGGGTGACGTGATATACGCCGAAAAAAAAAAAAACTGTTCGTGGGTTAGAATAGAACTGGTTACAGGGACTGGTTCTAGGCTGTTCGTGGGTCAGAATAGAACTGGTTAAAGAAACTGGTTCTAGGATAGTACCTACTCGTCCTGTACTCATGAACCGACTAATCTAATCCACTTGATATCTAACTATTATCTATCTAACCAGTTTACCCTCATTTATTGCCCATATAAATATCCTTTGCAAATAAAATTGCGGGTAAATAGGTAATTTTAACTAAAACTACATAGGGGTGTAAATTTTACCCGGCGGCCCTGCGCCCGGTCCCTCCCGCCCTTGCCCATGACAGCCCACGGGTGCCCATGACCCGTTACAGGCTGGCCCGCCCTTACCCTTTTAAATAAAAGGTCGGGCACAGGCCATGAGTCAAATTTCGATGCCCGGCCCAATACCCGGCCTATTAGCCCGCCCATAATACCCGCCCATGATACCCATCATATTACCCACTTACCCTGCCCATCTGTTTAGCATATTGGAAATAAAGTTGCATGGACTCCATTTGGTTAACACAAGGAGAAGATTGGACACATGCGTGATCATTTCTTTTTCTTCGAATCAGTAGGGGATATTTCCTTTTAAATTTCATTTCTTTGGTATTGAGTGAACTAGTTTGATTGAATGTTTTCAAGGTTTGAACTTACCACATGACTTACTTTACATATTTTTTTCATTCGAGAGTTAAGTAATTTTTTTCCTACTTAAAAATGTTGTGCTAGTAATAACTTAAATATTCAGGGCTGCCCGGCCCTGCCCTCCCTTGGCCTCATTGCATAACAGGCTTGGGCAGGCCATGGGCAGTATTATTTGTAGTTTAGCCCTGCCCTCCCGGCCCTTTTAATTAATTGGGTAAGAGATATTTCTACCCTCCCGGCCCTGCCCATTAAATAAAAAGGCTGGGCTACCCGGCCCGGCCCAAATTACACCCCTAAAACTACATTTAGATTACTAAATTATCTAGATAAGTATTCTTTCCACATGCATACGCATGTGGGGAAGTTCTAGTGTAGTATATAAACTTCTTATTCCAGACTCCAGTAACATTTTTTTCTCTCGAAATTTCTCATCTCTCAGCAGCCCGCGCCTTCTTTTCTTTTCTTCTCTTCTTCAATTGTTCTTCCCTCAGTTAACTAACACCAACGATTAATTCTTAGGATTAAATCAGGTAATCGTACTCACTACCACCGATTAAGTTAACTAATTAACTTTAAATTTCACCTTTTATTAACTTTCGGTCTTGTTTACTTTTTAATTTCACTTTTTAGTTTTGAACTGTGTTGATGATGTTGCTACTTGCTAATGTTGAACTTAAAGCTTTTTATTTAGACTACTATGTTATCATTGTATTTTTGCCTTGTCATATTAGGTAAAAAAATAGGTGTTTTGTTAACAAGCAGGGCGGAGCCTAGTGGGTTCATCTGGGTTCCGATGCACCCACCACGATTTCAGTTTTAGGTAGGATATGTTGGTTTTTTGGTAAATAAAACTGACTATGGGTGCAAAGTTATAAAGAGAAAAAAAGTCAAAGAATAAAATTAAAATTAAAAACACTTCTCTTATTCCCGACATGACCAATCGAAAACCCACATTTTTTTCGTTTCTTCTTTACTTTACCGGTGTCTCTGTGTAAAGAAATCAGAGATTGCAGATGATCAAGGCCGACCTTTCACTGAAAATTGAAACATAATAGGGTAATTGCTTAACCTTTATTTCCCTTAAATCAATTTTATGTTCAGTTATACTAGAATTTGGTTTGCAAATGCTATATAAAGTTAGGGTTTTGCTGGTTTTCAAAATCAAAAGTATTATTAATCCGATTCATTAATTGATCATCACAATTTAGGGTTTCTACGGATACCCATCAATCTATATTGCAAAAGAATACCTTATCTTTAACTTTAATTGAATTTGAAAGGGATCTAGGTTTGGGTATGTGTATTCAACTGTATATGGGCAACACTAGGCACTAGCTCTGTAATCTGTGAACTGGGTAAGTAGATACTCATCTTGTTTGTGTGTATTCAACTGTGTTTCTGTGTACTTAACTGTATCAATTGTGTGTGTTCAACTATTTGTGTGGTTTTATGTTCAACTGTTAGTTTTATTTACTGTTCATTGCTCATGAATACTGAAAATGTCTAAAAAAAAAAATTGCGGTCTACGGCCGCAAAAATGTTGCACCCACAACCAAAATCTCCTGGCTAACAAGTGTTACCCGGTCCTGTACTGGATTCAAAAATTTGAACCCTAAAAATTATGAGTACAGGTACTGGTTTTGGGCAACAACCGTACCGCCCCGTCCCCTCCCATGTGCACCCTTGAGACTTGGGAGGGACTCTTCTGCAATGTTATCCGGTATAGTTTAAGCTTTCGGAGATAACAAATAGTTCTTATCTGCCTCTGTAAGAGTAAATAAATTAGGGGATTCTTCTTGAAAGGAATTCTGATGCTTTTGTTGGAATAATTGATAATCGAGGCAAGTGAAATTCCATATTATATTTTTTTTGTCTGTGTGGAACATCCATAGTATAAGATTAAAAAGGTTGGTGATGTATTTTTGTTTTTTATTTGATGAATGGTAATGTATATCTAATTGAAATTTATCTTGACATATTTAACATTTGATAGATACATAGCTCTATTGTGATTTGGTTTGGGTTTTGCAAATTAATTTATTTTTGTTGGTTTACAATTCATTAGAATAAATCTCGTTTACATTGTTTTTTTTTTCATTTGGATTTTTTTCTCGATTGGAATTTGGTATTTGTCTCTTGTTGTCTGTAGACATGTGTGTTTTGTCTCTTGATACTTGGTTTGGTTAGTGGTGGTAATGTCAGTACTCAATGAAGCACAAGTTTGTGGCTTATTGTTTTCTGTCATGTAGCGATTGTGAGTTACAGAATTAGCAACCCAGCCATATTCCATTCTTATGTTAGGGTTAGAGATGCCGTAAAGTCATATTCCATTCTTATGTTAGGTAAACTTCTGATACATGATCACATTAATTGGTACATACTTGTAACGTTTGTTAACATTGTTTTAGCCACAGCAGCAGAGAGGATATAAAATTGTCTATAAAGATTGAGTGTGAAATGGTTAACCCAAAGAGGTAGAAAACTGTTAGTGGAATGGCTAACCCAAAGAGGACAGAATGTGCGAGCGAAATGGCAATCATAAACGAGAATTCAAAAATAAAAGAGGTGCGTGATCAATTTCCTTTTACCTTCCGTGGTTCATAATATGTAATTGAATTTATTTTCTCCCAACTATCTAGGGTTAATGTGGTTCACATAACTCTTCGTTTGTCACGCTGCACAATTTTTAGTGTAACTTGGTACACATATCTGCCTGCAGGTCAATAGCATACCTTATTCCTCTCGGTGTTCCTTATACCATTTATCCAAGTTAGCCAATGAAATTAAAGATAAAATATGGCCCAAACAACTGGACCTTCTTAGGAGAACCCCTTTCTGGTCGTTTTACTATCTATTCCACTCGGGACAAATGGTCTGCCCTCGGAATCTAAGGTTGGCTAATTCCTTGAAGGCTGTTATGGACTGCTATGTTAGTGGTCTTACTTTTAAGATAGGTTCCGAAGAATTAACCATGAAGGCCAGAGATATTGCTCTACTATTTGGTATGAAGTTGGAAGGAACAACACCAGAAATATTCCCAACAGTAGACATCAACCAAGAGGAAGACAATTTCGTAACGAGATTTGTCAGTAAAGGTAAGAAATTGAGGTGGAAAAAGACAGCTATTGAATCAGCAATACGTAACATGGCTGGAGATAAAGATGATGAAAACGCACTTGATTTCGTCAAGCTACTCATTTTATACATGTGTATGACAATATTTTTTGTCAATGTATCCGGTGATGCAATTGGTTTTAGTTTCTATGAGAATATTAAAGATTTGGAAACAATTAACAGCATCTCATGGCCCCAACTTATTCATACATCTGTAATGAATGGTCTGAAAAAGGTGAAGGGAACGCGGAAATCTATCTCTGGGTGTGTTCTGTCAGTTCTGGTGAGTTTTCTTTTCGTCTAGTATTACTTATTTTTTTCTACAAATATCTTTAAAAGGTCATTATTTAAGTTATGATCTCTCTTTCAGTTTTGGATTTGCGACCGGATAAATGTTCTCGACCCTAGACTTGGATATGCGGACGACTTTCCTAGAGTTGCAAGGTGGCATCTGGCTGACGTAACCAAGAATTTGCCAAAACATCTCTCGTGTTTGACCTCCGAAGCGGTAAAAAAATTCCAATTTTCATAATGCGTCTTACTACCTCATGTCTCTCTTAACCTCTTATTTCACCTATCTGTCTGATTGTGGTTTCATATACTAAAATTGCAGGTGTGTGACAATTATTCTGAAGAGTTGAATCCTGAAGAACAAAATTGTATAGGGGGGATTGTGAGAGACGAATGGTATGTAAGCACTGATGAGGAGGAAAACGATTTTGATACCCAAGAGGTGAGAAGATTAAAGCGGAAGTTAAACTCCAGAGCTGAAACAATTCGACAGCTGACAAGGAAACTAAACAAAATGGACAAAGAACTCACAGCCCAACTTACCAAATCGAAAAGATGTCAATCGTGGTTTGATACCCCTGAAATTGTTTCAGGGGAAATGAGTGGCATAAATAACTCAGAGAGGCTGTTGAATCCAGCATTTGGCAAGAAGAAGATTCTGCTGATTCTTGACCTGAATGGGATCCTTGGTTATTTTCGAAATTCACGGAGAGACTGCGATCTCTTTAGGCCTCATTGCAAGGATTTCGTGCGCTTCTGTGTTACGTCGTTTGAACAAGTGTTGTTTTGGTCATCAATGAATAAGTACTGTTAAAACTAATATTTTGTTTACCTTTTCATCCTATTTTATTTTGTTCACTTGAATAATTATGTGTTGTTCTTCTCTTACACTGTAGGTTCAACACTCAGAGTGCAGTGGGGAAAATATTACCGCTGGATTTGGACACCCGTAATGTGATGATATGGGTATTGTTGTCCCAGCAATCTTTACTTGAGTCCATTTATCTTGCTAGTTGGCACAGATGAGTCTGGAGCGATTCTACTGACCTAAAACTCTTTTCACTTTTTTTGTCCTACGATTCTGGGCAGAGCCAAGAAGAGTGCACCAATACTAAATTGGGTGATCCCAACGATAGAAACAAGCCATGGTTTCTAAAGATAACTTTACAAATCTTGCGCTATTACCCATCAGGCTGTTATAATGATTCAAACACTATTCTGGTGGATGATTCTCCAATTAAAACTGTTCTCAATCCAGTATGTTTGTTTGCTGCTGTTACATCTACCATCTTCCACTTTTTCCATCTAATACTGTGTCCAACGTTAATTTTTTTTCTTTATGTTATCTAGGACAATACAGCAGTCTTTCCAAGAAAATGGACAGAAGGGGATATGAATGATACCGCTTTAAGTAAGTCTCGCCTTCTATTTTGTGTTTAGAGATATGTATCAGTTTTTCGTATATCAAATTGATAGTTACAGTTTGTTGGAACAGAGGAGGGTGGAGAAATCCGCAAATTCCTTGAAGATATACCCAATCAAACAGACATCCGAGATTATGTGAAAAGAAATCAGCCCGACACTTTTCGTAAACTGGAAGCTGATAAGATACTCAAAAGTGTTTGGACTGACAGGAATTATGAGCCAAGATTAAGGTTGGTGTTTAGCATATTTACCAATCTCCAGAGAATGTTTCTATCTATTGTTAATATTCCTAAGCAACCATATTTTGGTTTCCTTATAAAGACTGTTTGGTTGTTCCCTCCAGGGACATCCAAAAGGCTGAAAGGTATAAGGCTGGGTCTACTTCCGTTGAATACTACAAGCAAAAGTGTAACTCGCAACCTCAAAGGTGATAGTAATAAGTATATTTTCAGTTTCCTTCCATATTACATGGTCTTTTCCTGCTCCAGATTATTACAAACTTTATTACGATGGCAAAGCAATCTTATCTCGCGATGCAGGTACAGGGGTCGTTATCAGGTGTGACCATTGTTCCTTCTTTACAGACTTTTCTAAGCACATGTACAAAAATGGAAGTACCATGGCTAAACTTTTGGCCTTTATTTTGGGTCTTGGGAATCTACGGTATCTTTTGGTGTGGTTTCTGTCTTTAAGATAAAGTATCAGATGACTTTCTTTTATTATTACGAGTTTCTTTACCTAGTTAAGTTCTTAAAGGAGGGTCAACTTAGTCTTTATACTTTCATTTCTTTTAAATAAAAGAAACAGAGGGTAGAGGGAGTATTTTTTTTTCTTTGGATAGAAGGTTCAAGTTCTTGAGTCCAATCCGTCCACAAAAGTCTACTTGTATGACTCAGAGATGGACTCGGTTGAGGCAACTGCTGAGTTTCCCTCAAATTATAGCTCTGTTCTCCGTTATTGTGTTTTAATTAATTTTTTCAGGAAAGATCATTTGGTATCATGGTGTTGAAAAACAACAAGAAACACCAAAGTTTGGGCAACATCAATGTGGGTGTTGGAGAGGATAGGATAAGTTGTTTACCTGTTGAACTAATTCATCATATTCTTTCTTTCCTTCCAACCAAATGTGCTATGTCTACCTGCATTTTATCGAAGAGATGGAAGTATGTATCCAACTCAATCCCCACTCTTGATTTTCGTCGGTCTCAGTGGTTGAATTACATTATGGAACCAAAACGCTTAAAACATCTGGTAATGAATTTCTTGGACACAGTAATATATATATTCATGAGAAACCTAAGATTCGGAAATTCTATCTTCATTGGGATGACACTTTTGATGAAGACCGAGTACGTAAATGGATCAATATTGTTGTAAAGCGTAAAGTTGAAGAACTTTTACTTTCAGGAAATGTACACACAAACTTTGAATCTTCTCTATCATATTTTACCTGTGATTCATTGACAGTGTTAGACTTGCGCAGGGCAAGATTCAATTTTCCAGACACGGTTCGTTTTCCTAAGCTCAAGATATTTCGGCTAAAACTTGTAAGTTGTGTGGATTGAATCTTGACAAAACAACTACATTTAAACTGCCCCATCCTTGAAGAGTTGAGTTTGAAATTTTGTGATTCTGAAAAGGATATTTGCATTGAAAATGTTGCACTGAAGAACTTATGCATAAGAACCTGTCATTTTGGAGGGTCTAAAATGAAGGTTTGTGCACCTAATCTGACGAACATCTGTTATAGAGGACACATGCCGGCAAAATTTGAATGTGTTTTGGACAGCTTTCCGTTACTCACTGAGGCAGATATCGATATATGTCGTGACGATAAATTTGTCCTGATCAAGTTTTTTGAAATGCTTTCTAATGTAAAGCTTCTTAAAATCGATTTAATTTCCTTTCAGGTATGCTTAAATACTTTGATGATTTTGTTGTTTTAAGCTGAATAATATCGCTTTACTGTTCTAGTCAAAGGGTCTAAAACCCCTCCTATAATTCACTGTTTTGGACAAAACGGTGATCTAAGGTTCACTATAGGTCCCCACTGCTTGTGACTTAGTAGTGGGATCCTATCAGTCCATATTACCGGAACTCGTAATACTTTCACATCGACATCAGAAATACTTTCACAATCAACATCTTAATGTTCCAACCATCACCGTCAACTCAACTAGCAAATACCAATTCACTAATAGAACAGCCATGTTCAATGTTAGACAGAAACCCCGTGACTACCACCCTCCCACAATCAAAACCAAAAAATTACTCGGGGGTCAGAAAAGAAACCAAAAACAAGAAAAAAAATCACAAAACCATGAAAACATTGCTGGGTCTGCCATTGCTGCTGGTTGCTTAGATTTGATTCACATTCTTGGTCAGTCGCTTGCTCCTCGTTCTCTGGGAAATAGGTGCTGGAATGGTGGAATTATCCTCTGGAACTGGATGTCCCCAATGCTGAATCCCTTGCAATCTCCTCAACTCCATTGGCAACCGATTTCTCTGCACCTCCTCCATACGACCAGCTTGGGTGAGTTCTACTGCTACCTCTTTCCATACCTGCAATTGCAGTTCATATACATTAATTTCTGCACTAAAATCATACGCAAGCATGATCATACTTTTAGCCCCTACTGCACTAAAATCATACACAAGCATGATTATACTTTTAGCTCCTAACAATTATATTAACAACTACATTACCATAGTTATTAGAAACTATGATGTCACTTACCTGTGGTGTGGGTACATAAGGCACAATTGCCCTGGTTATGTCAGTTCCACTAGCAGTTTTCTCTTCTGTCACACGTGCAGAAGTACCACCAAAATAACTACCACTTCCATAGAAAGTCCGCATCCTGGTTGTCAGAATATAGCTTGGCAATTCAGCACCATCAAGCACATCCAATGGAGTAGCAACATAACCCTCTCTTATATCCCCTGTTATGAGCTGTGGCCCAAAAGAACATCCACCTGGATGAACAACATCTCCTTTAGAAGCTACAACAAACCCATCTATTCCCTTGCCGACAATTACATACCAGGTATCAGGACGTGCTGTGAAAAGTTCTTGGAGAATGGGATTTGAAATGACAAATGATCGACCTTTCATCTCAGTCATATTGGCCGAATCAAAATCTAATGAAGGAATATCCAATGTTGGCTCAACTCCCTCTGGCAAGGAGGCCATA
>JAJJMA010343001.1:0-10921 GCA_023529015.1 Papaver nudicaule
ACCCTAATTTCAGCCTTGGGCTATAGAGAGCAAGTAGAATACTTTCCCTCTCTCTAGACCAATCCGAAATGTGTCCAACCCCTTTCTCAAAGGTTTCTTTCGCTATTTATAGAGAAATACATTAGTGCTATACAACTAATACAAACGAACTACTTTCTGACATTAACTTGTCTTTACTCGCCGACAGAGTATGTCGCCGAGGTACTATTTCACCTATCCGCTCCCGGCGGGTAAGTCTTCTTAAGGATAAGGATTGCTACCGAGGTTTCCACTGAGTCAACGAGTCAACTCTGACAATCTATCCGTTCTGACTAGTAATAAATGTTCAACTACTTCTCACCTACTTAACACCTTCCCCCGCAATGCCATTCTCGCTCTACTAATGCAGTTTATCCCGCCGGCTCCTTCTTCACATCTCGCCGTTGTGCCCAAGTATTAGATGCTTCGCCCACATCTTTCATTGTTGATTCCATACTTCTCTTGAGTGACCTTTTTGATACGTTTTCGCCCTTAGGATGCTATTATTATGCAAAGGCATTTTCTACCCTTACATTTTGCCTCTTTCATCTCCAAGATCTTTGATCGCCGGGGATGAAATTTTCTCCTTCGCCAAAAATGCCGCGCCCACGTTCTCCACTTCTGCTTCAATTACGCCGTACGCTCTCCTCTAAATTTCCGTTACACTACGTGTTCTCCTCTCAGCTTCTGTTACGCCACGTGCTCTTCATCAGCCGCCCTTACTTTATGACTGGTAACCGTTGGTGCCCACGATCTCCGCTACTTCTCCACGATTTGTAACCGCTGATTGCCAGTTAAGCTTTCCCTTCCTATAAATACTAGGTTTCTCACCCTAATCCTTTACCTTCTTCTTCTTCACTCGAGAGCGAAATTTTTTTCAGAGCTTCTTCAAACCCTAAATCCTTCCCTTCTGCTGCCATATTCCTTCAAAACTCATCCTTGAAATTCTCATTTACTTTCCTTCCTTTCATCACCATTTTACTTTTATCTCTTCCCATTTCCCTACACTTTGATCTTCTTTTACCATTACTTTGCCGGATTTGTTCATCTTTTCCGGTTACTTTGATTTTTCCGGTAAGTCATTATTTCACCTGAATCTTGTTTCTGGTTCCTTTTCTCTGTCCATGGCTTCTACTGCTCCAACCTCTTCTAGCTCTGCAAATCCTGTCACTCAGGCTTCCAGCTCGCCAATCACTGAAGTAGAATCTCCGACTTCTCCCGCTGTTACTAAAACTACTACACGCCCATCCTGGAAGAAGTGGTCAGAGTATTGCGCTTTTGACAAAGTGTTCATTGCTCCTTTAACATTGACGCCCCTAAAGAAAGTGAAAAAAGCTTCTACCCCTACTACTCTAGAAGATCTTCGAACGCCGGACCAACATTGCGAGTGGGCAGTGACTGCTTATGGCACACTCAAGGCTAGGAAAGCGGATCTATTTCCTTTATACGATCCCGCCGATACATTCATATGCGACTTCTTTCTGGCGATAAAGAAAAGTCCCATCCAACTTATGGCGAATGCAATTCGCATTCTGGTAGAGTGGAAGCTCCGTCGTAGCAACAAGACTAACTACCCGGACTTGTTTGAGGAGGGTAAGTTTTCTCCCGAAGAGTATACTGTTGAGAATTTTTTGAAGCAGTATGATATTCTTCCTTCCTCGGTAAAGGGCGAACCCTAGGCTTACCGCTTTGCTACCAAGAAGAGACTGGCAAAGACACCGGCGGAAGTCATGCTTGGTGCTGTAGACGCCAAGGAAGTTACTGGTACTACTACGGGGAGAAAGAGTTCCGAGACTGGCTGGACCAATATACCTTGCTCACTGGAGGGTCCTTGGTTGCTAGGGTGGTGTGACGTTGATAGAACGATCAAGTGGCTGGACTTTCCTGAGGAACACAAGCGCTTCAAAAATCATGACTTTACCCATTTGGACTGGGCGGAAGAGAAGCAGTATCTGGACGCCGATGGCAAGATACAAATAGACTCCCAGGGTAACTGGCTGGTGTTGTATGCTGCCGCCAAAAAGCATGCCAAAAGGAAGTCCTCCTCTCAGGTAATGAATAATTTACTTTCGGCGAATATATATCTATATGCCTCTTGTTATCTTCTAGCCAAGCTTTGAGAAAGGCATATCTGAAGATCTAGGAACAAGCATACTAAACTTTCTTATTTTAAAAATATATCTAGATATATTTTTAAAATATATATCTATATTTGCCTCTGCTTGTTTCAAGATCTGATGGTTGTGCCGCTTATTCGCAGAGTACTCCTGTCTTGACTCCTGAAGAAGAGCTCCGCCAAACGCTGAAAAAGATCAAATCAGATGCTTCTGCTGTGGGTTCTCAAAGTGAGACCTCTGCTAACACTGGTGACATTCTGCCTCAGCCGTCTGCCCCTGTGCTACCTCAGCCCAGTTCAAATCGCTTTCGGCGTTCAGCTTCTGCTTCAACAACATCTTCTTCTTCTAAGAAATTTTCCATCCATCTGAAAGATAAGAATCCTGCTACCGGCAATTTAGAAACCATTTCTGAAGAAAGGGACGGCGATACAGTGATGACTGATGCCGAACCCGTGAAAGAGTCTATGAACATTCCACCTGGGCGAGAGCCAGTTGTACCTGTCGCCAGATCTGGCGAGGATGTTTTTATTCCTCCGCAATCCCCTTCCGCCAAGGATACTTTTACTGGTCCTACTGGAGATATCGGCGGTCCTAGCTCTTCTTTTCCCGCTCTCACAGATTTACACAGGATGCCTCCCGGCGATAGGGCTCCCAGGTTCCCGAGGAGGGGTTATACCGGTAATATGGTGAATAGACTCGCCGACTCTTTCTCCTGATTGCTTTCCTTGGAGGAAGAGAAGAACAGCTTAAACTCTCTTTATTATGAAGCCATGTTGAAGTATTCCACGACTGGCCTTGCCCACTCTAAGGATTTATCTTCTGTTGCCCGTGACTTGACTCCTCTGGAACATTTCTTTATGGCCGCCGCGGTAATTATTCATCTTAGTATTTTCTTTATTATCTATTGTGCATTATTTTGCTGAATTCCCCTTTTTGCTCCTGCCCCGGGGTTTTCAGCATTGCTTAAGTCTTATCGACGTCTTTGAAGCAGAAGGTGATAGAGTAAACTTTTTATCTCGTGAAAACGAGGATCTTGAGCGCCAATTGAAGGAAAAAGAAGCAGATGCAACCAAGTGGTACAACGCTAGTGTTAAAGAGTACAATGAACGCGATGAACTTCAATGTACTTTCCTTTTTATTAACTTGCAGATTGTGTAATTTCCTTACATTCTAGTCTTTCGCCGAGACTCTTAGACCTTGCCCCTTCTAAGGTCGCCGACAGCATTCTGACACACGACTGAAGCGAGTTGAAACCGAGATAGATACCTTGGCGAAAGCTAACGCTAAAAAGTGCAACATGCTGTACGGCCAGGCTAAGACTATTGAGTGGTATCGCCGAGAATTAAATTATGTTAACGAACTAAATGTTAACCTTGATAATCTTCTCAAAGTTTCCCAAGGCATCATAAAGTGGATTGAAAGTGAACGGGATAATGCTCGCCGCCTGGCAGAGCTTAACAACAAGCGGAGAGAAGCCGCCATTGTAGATCATATGAGAGCAAGTAATCTCCGCCTAGACGAGAAAGCATGAGCTGATAGACTTGCCTCTCGCCTTAACACATCCATCTCAGAGAGGGATTTTGCCGAACAAGAAATGCAAAGGTGGAGAGATTTTTGTAAGATCCATGGCGATCGTGCTAGAGAACTCAACAATCAGCTAAAGGCCCAACTTCAGCAAGTGGCCACTGTGTCCGGTTCCTCTGTTAGTACTAATTTTGAATCCCACCTACAACTCCTTGTAGAAGCCCAAACTGGTGCTTGTAGGCACGTGAGGGAGTTGGAAGGTAGCTTTTTAGGATATTTCCTCTCCTAACCTTTATGTTGCCTTAGTTTCTGACCTCTGCATTTTATTTTTCCTCAGAGCGGGTCAAACAATTGGAGGATGAGTTGAAGAAGCGAAACAAAGTTGTGGAGGATCACAAACTTTGTACTTTTAATATTTCTGACTTAGCTGGGAAGCTCACCCATCACAATGGTTGTGAAGAAAGGCTAAAACAGGCTGTAGAGGCTCACCGCCAATGCCCCAACCAAATCGCTGAACTGACTCTTCAACTTCAAGACCACAAGAAATGCCAAACCAGTATTGAGGGTCTTGAAAGTAAGGTGAAGTATTTGGGTAAAATCCAGAGCGGACTTCAAGCTGATTTCAGGCAGGCTCAGAAAGATCTCCAAGCTAAAGACGCCAAGCACAAGCAGCAGTTACTCATGATGGACTTCATCGCCGTTCAAGAATATGTCAATAGGGAATTCCCGAAGATGGAACTTGAGATTCCTGCTGAATATGCTCTTACTCCTAAGGCTTCCGCCGTGAAGGAGGTTGTGGATTGTGATCATGATGGCGAGGGGTCTGGATCTAGCGGCGAGGAAGATATTGAGGAAGAAGAAGGTACAGTCCATGAAGAAGAAGATGGAGAAGAAGAGGATGAAAAAGAGGAAGAAGCAGAAGAAGAAGATGAAAAGGAGCAAGGTGAAAGCACAGGTAGTGGCCAGCCTGAAGGAGAAGATAGGACTCCTGACGGTGGGAACCAGACTGCTCCATGAATGTTCACATAAAAGTGAACCGGCGACTTCTCTTTACGCCTTCTTTTTATGCCCCTGCAGTTTCCTAGCTTGTTTTTGTAATGAACGATCATTCTTTCTTGCTTTTTGTTATAGCGGAAATGATTTTTGTTCCTTTCAACCTTTGTTGTCGCCGTGTTGGGATTTTATCTTTTCCTTTTTGTAATGAACAATCTTCCTTTTAAATATTGTCTTCTTGACTGTCAACACCCTTATCAGAGTGCAATTTCTCTTTCGCTCCATTTATCGTATTTATTTATATTTCGTCTTCAAAGACTTAACTTGCCATTGAGTGAAGTCCTGGTCCCGT
This sequence comes from Papaver nudicaule, assembly GCA_023529015.1. Taxonomy (NCBI): domain Eukaryota; kingdom Viridiplantae; phylum Streptophyta; class Magnoliopsida; order Ranunculales; family Papaveraceae; genus Papaver; species Papaver nudicaule. Next base: position 5,005 of record JAJJMA010343001.1, read on the forward strand.
ACAGCCAACAATTTCTCAGAGCGATAGGGTTAGACCCCAGCCGTAACTATTACTTGTGCCTGTCGGCGATCTAATATAAGTTGTCTGGGTTGCCCTCATAGACTTTAATACATTATAGCTTCCGCCAGAGGTGATGCTACGGCGTAGACAGATTAACACACCAGCGGCACCGCCGATGCGATGCTACAGCAAAAGGGTCCTTATTTCCTTACAAACACTTACAGATCAACAAGTAACACGACTGGCCTTACAACTAAGCCTGGGTCGGACTAACTATTACGATTAGGTGCATTCACTCGATGCAAGCAAGCTTTCTGTATAAGAGATCTTGGCTCTTAGTTGATTTATTGATTTGGGCATTATGCCTTTAAAGATGGCACTTGGCCTTAGTACCTGATCAGGGTTTTTGTGTGGCTTTTATTGCCTTGTGATTATTGGGCATTTGTGCCTCTGTAGACGGCTTTTATAGCCTGTGGCTGAGTGTTTTTGCCTCAGCTATTGTGCTCTTGGAGCTTTGAAATTTTAGCCATCATTGTAGTTAGATTACCCAGTGAATGAAAAATGCAAGTGACGCAGTAATTTGTTAACCGGGTTCGGCGCATGATAGCAAACCTACGTCCCCGGATCTTATTCGCTGTTGTTTTACATGAGCTAATAAGACTTCTTGGGTATTACGCCCGCCCAAGACTTCGGATTTTACATTGTTTCCATCAAGGATAGTACTTCTTAAGGAACCTGGCGTTCCAAGGATGTTCAAGTTGCACGCCATGCTCATCAATCAGTATATACGCTCCTGGCCCAGCCACTCTTTTGACTACATAAGGGCCATCCCATACAGGTTCCAATTTCCTGCATCCTTCTCGCTGAGACGAGGGAATTTCTCGAAGTACCAGCTCGCCGGGCAAATACTCTCTTGGAATCACTCGGTTGTTGTATTCTCTTGATAGTCGGCGATGATAATTTTCCATGTGTGTAAGGGAGATCAGTCGTTGCTCTTCTAAATCATCCAGCTTGGCTAGAATCAAGTCTGTATTCAAATTTTTTCTCCATGCCTCATGCTTTGTAGTGGGCAGGATTACTTCAGATGGGAGTACTGCTTCAGCACCAAAGGTGAGTAGGAAAGGAGATACTCCAGTTGCTTCTCGAACTGTAGTTCTATATGACCACAAGACATTGTGTAAATGCTCACACCATGCCTTTTTATGCTTCTCCAGACTTTTCTTCAATCCCATTCCAATAGTCTTATTGGTGGCTTCTGCCTGTCCATTACTCTGAGGGTACAGGGGAGTTGATTTTCCCAGCTTGACACTGTAGTGAGCGAGTAACTTTCTTATTTTGTCGCCGACCAGCTCTTTTCCATTGTCGATACATATCTCCGCCGGTACGCCAAATCTACAGAATATGTTCTCCCAGATGAATGTGAATACTTCTTGTCCTGTCTTCTTCCTGATAGCTTTAGCTTCACACCACTTGGTGAAATAATATGTCGCCACAATAATGTATTTCCGTTGTCCAGAGCCTGTAGTTAGTGGTCCAGTGATATCAATGCCCCACTTGGCGAAAGGCCAAGGGCTGAGCATTGAATTTAAAGATGTTGTCGGCGCCTTGATTCTTCTTCCATACAACTGGCATGGTTTGCATCGCTGGGCATATTCTTTTGCATCTTTGTTCATCCAAGGCCAATAGTATCCTTGCATTCTGACCTTTAATGCTAGGGCTCTTTGACCACTGTGATTCCCGCAGTCTCCTTCGTGGATTTCTTTCAATAATTTACTGCCTTCCTCTCTTGATACACAGCGCAGCAATGGTCCTGAAAATGATCGGCGATATAGGATTCCATCTCGAAGTTCAAAATTCGCCGAACGACTGATAACTTGATGAGCTAAGATTTGCTTTCCTGGTAAGGTTGAGCGGTCCAAATAATACCGTATTGGCGTTCTCCAATCTGTCTCTGCTGATTCTTCGGCGCTTGTTGTTAACACCTCTCTTTGCTCTCGTGCTGCTACCGACGATTGGGTCACTCTTTCAATAGCTATTGAAGGGACATCTGGATTTGTCATCATTGAAGAGATGAATGCCAGTGCATCGGCATGCCTGTTATCTTTTCTGCAGATGTGGCGAAACTTGATACCTGTGATCCTCTGGGCATACTCCCTAGCAAGTTTTAGGTACTTCTGCATAGACGGGTCTGCTGTTTGGTATCGTCCAGATATTTGTCGAATCACTAGTTGAGAGTCGCTTGTTACTCTAACATCGCTGATGCCCATTTCAATGAGTATTCGCATAGCGTGAATAATTGCTTCATATTCTGCCTCATTATTAGTCGCCGGGAATTCTAGCCTTAGCGAGTGCACTATCCTTGCTCCTTTCGGCGATATAAGGACAATTCCTATTCCATTTCCTTCTTTATTTGATGAACCGTACACATAGACTTCCCATCCATCAGGACTGCATTTCAATAGATCTGGCATTTCATGCTCTCGCTCATCCAGGGAGGATGGGATTTCTTCTATCTCTTCTTCTTCGTCAATTGGGAAGTCGGCGAGGAAGTCTGCAATAACTTGTGACCGCTGAGCTGTACGTATTTCATATTGGACGCCGAACTGCTCGATTTGCTGATTCCATTTGGCGATTCGCCCCACTCTTTGAGAACTGTGCAGAATAGATTCTATTGGAGTTTAAGTGAGGACCACAATGGGATGAGCGTGAAAGTATGGACGTAGTCGCTGAGATGCAAAGACCAGCGCCAAGATCAACTGATCTATCTTAGTATAATTCTTTTCTACCCCTTGCAATGTTCTGCTGATATAATATATAGGCGTTTCTCCGCCTTTGGTTCTTACAAGCACAGCACTTATGGCGAAGGGTGTTGCAGCGAGATATACCCTGAACTCTTCGCCGTGCTCAGGTGGTTGAATTGCTGGAAGAGTGGCGAGATACTTTTTAACACCTTGAAAAGTTGCCTCATGTGCCTCAGTCCAGTTGAACTTTTCTCCTTTTTTCAATGTTTGGAAAAATAGTTTGCACTTGTCAGAGAACCTTGAGATAAATCTGTTAAGAGACGCCAAAGTCCCATTGAGTCGCATAACGTCTTTTACCGTTACCTGTGAAGGCATCTCTATAATTGCCTTAATCTTGGCTTGATCAGCTTCTACTCCTTTCTTCGTGACAACATATCCCAAGAACTTTCCTGAAGTTACACCAAAAACGCATTTCGCCGGATTGATTTTTAGCTTAGTGACACGCATATGATTAAATATTTCTCGGAGGTCTTCTACATGAGTTTGCTTCTTCTTGCTCTTAACAAGCATGTCATCGACGTATAATTCCATCGTCTTTCCTATCCATCTTTCAAACATCTTCTGCGCCATTTCTTGGTAAGTAGCGCCGGCATTCTTCAGCCCAAATGGCATTCGGGTGTAGCAAAGCAATACTTTGGTAGAAAAGAAAGCTGTGTGCTTTTGATCTTCCTCCGCCAAAGGTATTTGGTTATATCCTGAATAACCATCCATAAATGACAGCAGTTCATGACCCGAAGTAGCATCTACAGTTTGGTCAATACTTGGCAGCGGAAAACTATTTTTTGGACATGCTCTATTGAGGTCGCTGAAGTCGATGCAGATTCTCACTCCCTTGTTCTTCTTTGGTACTACCACCATATTAGCTATCCATTGAGGATATTGCACTGGTCTTATGATACCAGACACCCTCATTTTGTCAATCTCTGGCTCCACTGCCTCTTTGTAGGCTGGAGCTAATTTTCTTATCCTTTGCTTGAAAGGCCTGACCTTTGGGTCAATGTCCAATTTGTGACATTCTACCGCCGGATCAATGCCTGGCATTTCATTCATGCCCCAGGCAAAGACATCAACATATTCTTTGAGTAGCGCTTGCAGCTCCGCCGACTCATCTTCGCTTAACAGAGTACCAATCTTTACCATCTTTGGATCACTAGCATCGCCGATATTTACGTCTTTAGTGGGTTCTACCGCCGTGAAATGTAACTCTGGTTCTCCCATCGGCGATGGTTCCTTTAATTGCTATAAGGTCTTCCCTTCAGACTTCGCCGAGTCTTCTACTGAGTTCACCGAGTGCACATACGTGCATGGGTTGGCGATGAAGTCTAGAATCTCCTGCTCCTTGACTGCTTCCTTGCCGAGCTTCTTTTTCTCTGCAACCTTTACTTTTCGATTTTCTCGCATTTGTATATCCGCCGAGTTGCATGCTTTTGCCACTGCTAAATCTCCTACATATTCGGCGACTCCCATTGGCGTGGGGAACCTCAGGCGCTGATGATAAGTGGAGGGTACTCCTTTTAAGCTGTGGAGCCACGGTCTTCCAAGGATGGCTGCGTACGGCGAGTCAACATCCACAATGCAAAGAGTAGTTTTCAAGAAATATTCCTTGCATATCATGATTTTAAATTCAATTTCGCCCTTGGGCTTAGAAGCGATGCCATTAAATCCATAAATGTTATAAGAGGAAACTGTTGGCGAAGGGATTTCATTATCTTTTGCCTTCATTGCCTCGAAAGCAGTGTTGAAAAGGATGTCCACTGAACTTCCTGGATCAATGAGCACCTTAGGCAACTTGAATTTTCCCATTTGAATAGTGAGGACCAAGGGATTATTATGATTTCTTCCTTCTGGAGGGATTTCTTCGGCGGAGAATCCCACACATGCCTTCATCCAATCTTGCAAGGGTTCTTGCTTAGCGGCGACACTACAAATCTCATTTCCCATTCTATCTCGCTTATGAACTCGAGATAAAACATTATCATGAAATTCGTCCCTGGTAATCTTTGAATGTACGATGGAAAAGCAGTCTAATTCCAACAGATCTCGCTCGACCTTTACCTCGTACACATTTGGAGCATGAGCTGGGATAGCTTGGATTGGCTGGACCATGATGGGAGGTGGCGGTGGCAACTCTAGGAATTCCTGAAATTTCCCCAGGCGGATGAATCGATGAACTTCTTGCTGTACGCCGGTACAGTTTTCTGTTGTATGGCCATGAAACTGATGGAATTAACAAAAGGAATTAGTATTTGTCGGCGGGGCCCTGGGATTTCCTCTATTTAAGGATAGCGAATGTCATCCCTGCAGTTTGAACTCTCAATTTGTCCAAATGCATCTGTGTAGGAAACACGTAACTTTGGTAGTATAGCATCTTGGAAAGGTTGCTGGTTGCCTCTGCCGAATTTTCTATTGTCTCCATTGTATCTTCTTTCACCATTCCCATTTCGCCGATTATCTCTTCCTCCTCGTCCATAATTTCCTCCTCGATTATCTTGCTTATCACGCCCCTCATAGTTCTTCGCTTCTGCGAATTCCAATGCTGCTCGGCGGTAACTTGCTGTTGTTGCTTTCCTACCTCAGGAACTACCATCGCCGAAGAGGGATTCTGTGTCAACTTTCGCTGTTCTGCCTTCATCCATTCTTTTTTAATTTCCTCTTGATCTTCCGGCGAGAAACTATTGATTGAGTGAATTTGTTTTGCTCTTTCCTTCTTTAGGCGCAGCTCCTCTTCTCGAATTTCTTCATAATTTAACCATTTATCCTGGATCGCCCTCAAGGTCTGTAGATCCTTCGGCATGTCCCAAAATAACTTTTGGTACAATTGGTTCGTCGTCTCCATGGCGCTAAGAAATGATCTTATCTTCTCTTTTTCTGACACCTCTGATCCCACTTCGCTACTCGCTTTCCTCCATCTTTGAATAAAAATTTTATAAGTCTCCGAGGGCCTTCTCTTGATGTTGAATAATCTTTCCACGCCGGGCCGACCTCTGTTGTTCTGAATAAAAGCATGCAGGAATTTGCAATCTAACTTCTCAAAAGATTTGATTTTTCCTTCTTCTAGCCCATCAAACTAGGCTAGGGCTTCATCCTTGAGCGTAGCGGGGAATGCCATACACATT
>JAJJMA010343017.1:0-26871 GCA_023529015.1 Papaver nudicaule
AAGATAACAGCAACCTCCACTTCAATATAGCTCCAAAGAAAACAACACCATAATATGAAAAGTCTTCCACAAGTACACATGACAATGTAGAGGCTTCAATATTCTTATTTGAACAATCTTGAAAAAATGAGCAACAGAAAATAGATGAACAGCAGGCTGTATACTGCACACATACACAGACTAGAATGGAGAAAACCAACTAGAGATGATGGTTTCTTGCATCAGTGAAAGCTGAAGTTGAAGCTTCACCATGTATTATTGAGTAGAACCAACAAGAAAATAGAATAAACACTGGTTGCATATCCAACACACATGCAAGCATAAGACCAGGCTGCATACTAACTATATGCAGACTCAACAAAGGGGACTCCAACCTCCATACCAGTAACATCACCAAATCCAATTACATAACATCATCTGTAGCTTCATCATTCAACTTGCAAGCCAACACACTCACACACCACAACAGTGAGGACTATACCAATGTAACAACAAGAAGAGGAGCTAGAATGAAGCATGATAAGAACAGCAAACACTCAGCACACACACATCTCAATGTCCTTCTGAATTTAAGAAGAAATTCTCTCCACTATCAAATGGAACAACATTAAGCTTCTCTCAACTAACAATAGTAGCAGAAATTAGCATGCTCAGATCTAATAGATTCAGGAATCAGTACCAGTAGGACTTGATGAAAGAACTAGGTCAATTCAAACCTAATTATGATGATAACAACTTTTGAAGAAGGAACCAAATATTGGTGAGATAGTGAAAAGGAAATCAGACATATGAAGTCAAATTTGAAGTAATCTAGAAATCAAAAACAAATTGAGATTACCAGCAGAGATTTGAGCGAATCAGTTGAGGTAGAAGAGCTAATTCCACTCTAAGGATTATTGGCAAACTTCAAGAGCTCAAGTGAGAAGACCAAATTTCAAACCGAAGTTCATACTTAATCCGTATTGTTGACGTTGTGCGTACCAGAAATTGGAACCTAAACTCACAACCGGAATCACCAACCATCAATTCTTCAACCTCAGACTCCATTAAACCTCAGTCAAAGCTTCAATCAAACTGGAATAACTCCATCTGATTACTGTAAAAAGTAAACAAACATCAAATTACTTGAGAGATTCGTCATATTAAGCGAAACGCAGACCAAAATCGTCACATAAGATGAGATTTGCGGAAGAACAGCAGCAGAAGTTGAATGAATATGAAGAAATTAGGTTTAGAAATTGTTGAATTGAGATACACAGCGGAAATTCGGATCGCAACTCTGAAAACCTAATTAGGTTTTCAGTCTGATACCATAATAGACCTGATGTCTACATGGTTGGCAATAACGATTTGAATCAAAATATTGATTGATAAAAAGAAGAAGATGAGAAAAACATACACAGGAGAAGAGCTTATATAGCTCAGAGAGGATGAACTCGACCACCACTATTCTCTCTCACACGTGCCAAGGACACACACTATTCTTACACTCTCATTACACTCCACTGCACACACACACACTTCACACACTCACAACTCTTTACACAAACCTTACTCTATTATATTACACCATATCAAGAAGAGTATGTAGGTGAGGCAAACTGATAAATCTTTCTCTGCGTATAGTTTTGTTTTCCATCGAACAAGAAGAGATTCCTGGAAAACCATGAGCATGCATACAATTTTATGCAGAATCATTTTTTTTATTATGCATAATCATAATTGTTTTTGTGAGTTTAATTATTTGATATATTGGTGTTGCTTAATCAGGAACGGGAGAAAAGATGAACAGATCATGCATTCTCTGATGGAAGAGGAAATTGGCCGTTGCTAGTCCTCGGCGTAGTCTGGCGAAGCCAACAGCAGCTACGACATTTAAGTCCCTTAGGGCTTGTAGAAGCGCATGAAAGGTTTGGTGAGATTCAAGTACCATTGCTGATTATTCATGGTGGAGATGATGTTGTTTGTGGCCCTGGTTGTGAGGAATTGCATAAGATGCTACTAGGGAAGGATAAGACAATTAGGATTTTCCTGGTTTGTGGCATCAGTAGGGTGACATCACTTACTAGGGAAATCACAGTGGATGTGGATTTGGTTTTCAATGGTGTGGTACAATGGCTATGTGAACGAGCTAAACACGTTGGTGGTGGTGGTGATGCTGATGCCTCGGTTGCGTGATGAGAGACTCTAATTTCCCAATAATCGCACTGTAAAATGAATCTTTGGCACTGGTAGCAAGTATATACAATTGTAGTAGTTTTACTGATTTAAAAAGATAATAGTATTTAGATTATGATCGTATTCTCCACTTCTTTAATTTTGTATCCAAAATATTATGGTGATTTTTTTGGAGTACTCATAGCATTCCGATAAGGATCAACCGAGAGTAATGAAAGTTGTTTACATTTGTCTCATTAGAAATGATGTTATGGAATTACAGAGGCTCGACAGAATTGTTTTGAGTTGAACTGCTCAGCTCTGGTTGCAAAAACAAATATTCTCACAGGGTCGTGCAAAAACGAATACTGGAAATTTGGCATTTAACCCTCCCCTCACTCTCCCTTACTCTCTTGACCCTGGGCTTGAGAGGGATGAGGCCCGTTTAACATTGAAGGTCAATAGAGAAATATTTAGGGTTATTTGAATAAAGTGTGGAAATTCTATCTTTTAGGGGTATAATTGTCTATGAATTTAAATATAATATATCTCATAAACCGTACGTTGGAATTTGACAAATTTTATATGTTCGGAAAGCTCTTTCAAAGACCTACACAACAAGCATAAATACGAATATCAGATTTTCGTTTCCTAAAAAAAAAATATTGTCTAAATGAATCCAAAAAATTAGATGTGCATACAGTCTTTACATCTACAAGTTGTATCTTAGAATTCCAAAAAATTAGATGTGCATATATTCTTCACGTCCAATAAATGTGCATATAGTCTTTACATCTACAAGTTGTAGCTTAGAATTCCAAAAAATTAGATATGCATATACTCTTTACATCTAATAGATGTGCATATAGTCTTTACATCTATAAGTTGTAGCTTAGAATTCCAAAAAATTAGATGTGCATATACTCTTCACATCAATTAGTTGTAGCTTGGAATTCCAAAAAAATAGATGTGCATATACTCTTCACATCATGTTGAAGAATAAACACCATAAACAGTTTTATTGATAAATGGGTAGCAGAATTAGTGAAGACAATATGCACAATCCGATCAAGACTTCTAAAAGTTTGAGTTTCATGGTAAAATGGATATCCATAGTGAAAACAACAAACACGATATCATTATCAATTTTGATGTGAAGAGTATATGCACACAAAGACAACCACTATCACCGGTAGCGTGAAAAAAAAAACTCGAAACATATCGACAATGGTACTCGTTGTGTAGATCTCGTCGAGAGCTTTCAGAATATATAAAATTTGTTAATTTTTAAATTATAGTACATGAGATATTTATTTTTTTCCAAGATTAAAGTAAAAATATATATGGTCATATCAATAATTTGTATAATTATTATAAAAACCCTGGGGTTAAAAGAATAAAGACCGAAATTATGAGGGTCATATAAATAATTTTCTCAAACGAATATGTAAATCCATAAGAATCGGAATACACTTGCAAAAACGAAAATGCAACTGAGTAAGTGAAATTACTCGTGGATTGTTTAATATGAATATGAACTTGACCATAATAGTCGGAAACAACCCGACTATTAGCCAAAATAATAGGAACAAAACAACCGTACAACAAAAAAACGTGACCCATTTTTACAAAAATATATGGAGAACATGATAAATAGGTAGGATATATAGGAAGGTTAGAATTGGCAGATTAATTTCTTCAAAAATCCAAATTACCCTTGAAGTTATTAATAAATACAACATAACCGAAAAAATTGTGTAAACACGTATTAATTTTTTTTACGTGTGTAAACACTAATATGAAGAATGTGGGAAGTGAAAACGTCCAAATTTTAAAATTCAAACTCCCATCTGTCACCAAGACAATATTATTAGTCTAATATTTGTGGTTCAGGAAATGCTCTTTTCCCGTTCTGTAAACATATGTCTTCACCTTTTAGATATTAAATCATTACTCACTATTCAAGCCACTAAATTTCAATATATATATATATATATATAACAGAATGAATCTAATGGAAAGATCAGTTTAAATCTTTCCAGTACGAAATGGTCAATTTAAATCAATTTAAGCAACAATGGAAAGGTCTTTGTTTTTCCGGTACGAATGTATTATGTAAGTACAAGAAATCCTACTATCCCTTTCATTCCAAATTCCATCCCTTTGGTTAATGCCCAGCTAATAAAAAAATTCATGCATTACGAGAACAAAAGATACTCATTAACAGCATCATTCAAACCTCAAGGGTTCTCCAATTTCTTTCTTCACCATACTCTCTCAAGACTACTCGATTACTACTCTTTTGGTTTGCCATGGAGTGTGTGCATTTCAATTTTCAGGTCTATCAGTAGATGTATGTATACTTCGAATTTTATGAGCAGTAATCGGTGTGTGAAGTGTTGATTGAGTAAATGGTCATGTACTCCAAAGTCCAAACAAACTAACTAGATGGAGGGTTAGATGTAAAAGATAATTTGGTAATTAAGACAATCTACAAAACCCTAGAGTTCTCTAGTAGAGAGAGGGGAAAGTTAAGAGAGGGAAAGTCAATGTGAAGCCGGCAGTAATCAACCTTCCAAGATTTGTTCAAATGAGTTGTGTTTGCAGCAAAATTCACCTACCACGTGTTTAAAGATTATTCTTTATAGAATTGCTAGCCATCTTTGCTCCACAAACCATGGTACAGAATTGAGAATCCCTTGATCTGGACTAAAGGCCCATGGATATTGATCCCTTGATCTGGACTAAGTTGGGCATTGTTGCAATATATAAAAGGAAAGAGCCCTAAAATTTTGTTGATGTTTTAGAAAGAGTGAAAAGTTAGAGAGACTCAAAGTCGGGAGTGATCGGCGGTGAGAAACAAGATCTAGATCTGTTCCAATAAGTTGTTGTTTTTATCGATTGAGATCTGAAAAATCGCATTATAATATTTCCCCTCATAGTCTTATTGTTGTAGGTGGATTTTATTGTCCAAAATATTCAAACACCAGCTTTCCTTCCCATGGATTCTTAGAGAATGAATGTTTGAGATTTTGTTACAACAATTCCATCGGCAGTTGAGGTATGGTGTTGTCTCTCCATACAGATTTCTTTCTTTTCTTCTTTTACCAAACACTTTTTTGAAGCTTGATTTAAAGCTCACTTGTGATGAATGTAACAGGTAACCCACACAACAGATGGTCTAATGGGAGGAAATAAAGGCCAGGGAGATTAGCTAGTTGTGTTTGTTAGCCATAGCGTGTTATACACATCTATGACAACCAATGCCAGCCTGTATTCTAACGGTCTTTTCTGTTAGTGTCAATTGCTGTCTGTTAGAGTCGGTTGACTCTTTCTTTTCTTTCATTTTCAGTCCTGTATATAAGTAGTCTGTCTTGTACTTGTTCTGTAACATCAATAATACATTTTCCTTTACTCTTCAATCTCTTACATGGTATCAGAGTCATAAGAGAAAAATACCAAACTTTCTCATCACCATTAAACCTGCAACTTTTCTCAAAAATGAGAACTATACAAAATAATTTTTCTTCTACTTCAACTTCTTCCGCTGCTAATCAAAATACTAGTGAGATTCAGCTAAACAACAATCAGTTGTTTCCACCATTAACACCACAACACAGAGCTCAACAATCGTTACCACCACCTTTACAACCAACAGAACAATCATCACAACATACACAACAACCACTGCAAACAAATACAACTCAACAACCACCATCACCACCATCAACAACAACAACAACAAGAACATCTAAATCAACAACAACAATAACTTTTTCAGCAGTTTTTACTGTTTCTACAACAATCACCACCATTACAGCAACCACCTTCATCAATACCACCTATCCAACCTACACAACTTCCACCGTCTCAATTACATGCATCCACAATTTTCTTTCTTTCAACAACAAATTTTCAACAACATTCTCAGATCTATAATACTAATGGATTTCAGAGACAATTTTCTTTACCTTTTCAGAATATTTCAAACTTTGTTTCTGTTAAGCTTGATTCCTCCAACTATTTGGTCTGAAAAGATCAAATGACATCTATTCTTACATGTACGAATCTTTATGGTTTTGTTGATGGCTCAATTCAACCAGAACCAGCTACTCTTCTACTCAACAAGTACCTAATCCTAACTATTTTGAGTGGATTCAGTTTGATTGGAACTTGTATTAATTCAACTGTTGAGAGATCTTTAACATCAGAGTTGATTGGAAAGAAAATAGCAAGAGAGAAATGGTTGCATCTCTCCAAATTGTTTAATGAGCAATTCTTTGCAAGGAGGTCTATGTTACGATCTCAACTGCACTCAATTAAGAAGGGAAGTTTATCTATAGGTGAGTTCTTGCATCAGCTTAAAACTATTTCAGATTCTTTAGCTGAAATTGGTGAACCAATTCTTGATTCTGATTTAGTTATGTATGCTCTTAAAGGTTTAGGGAAAGAGTTCATTCATTTTGTGGTTAGTGTGCATAATAGAGAATCTCATCTTCCATTCTCTGAGTTGAGGTCTAGATTACTAGCTAAGTCATGAACAATTTCTAAAAGAATAAGAAGGAGATTCTTATTCATCTCTTGTTGTTGATCCAACAAACTCTGCCTTCTATGTTAAGAAGTCTGGACCACCAAACACCTTTCCTAACAAGAAACCTTTTTCACCTAATTTCAATTCCAACAACTCTCATTCATCATCTACTTCACCTTCATTCACTTCCTCTGGCTTTAAGAAAGTTGACTTTAATCCTACACAAAAGCAGGCTATGGACTACAATTCTGTATGTCAGATATGTATTAAGCCAGGTCATTTTGCCAGTAAATGCAGATTTAGGTATGATGCTTCTAAAAATAGCAGTGCACCTTTGCAAAAGGCTTTTGTTGGTCTTGATCTTAATGCAGGAAGCAGTAACAGTGGTGGTTATCAAGAATTTGATTACAATTTTCCTGCTGCTCTTATGGCTGAACCTGTCTCTGGAGGTTATTGGGAACATACATCTTCTGGACCAGTTTGGATCTCAGATTCTGGAGCTACAAGTCATATGACAAATGACTCAAATCTATTACAGAATACTTCCACTTATGTTGGCAATGAGCAAGTCATGGTAGGAGATGGTAAGTTACTACCTATATCTCTTACTGGTTCTTCACAACTGAATACTTCAGGTCATATGTTTAATCTGCACAATGTTCTTTATGTTCCTCATTTGAAACATAATTACTATCAGTTGCTAAATTCACTGTTGATAATCAATGCTCTTTTGAATTCTTCCCATGGGGGTATGAAATAAAGTGCCTGAAGACCAGAACAATTCTTGCTAAAGGAAAGATGGAGAATGGTTTATATCCAATCTCTCTGGAGGAAATTTCTACTCTTGTCTCTACTGCTAGAAGTGTCAAATCTACTGCAACTGCTTTGCACACTACTGTTGTTCAGCGTAAAGCTCTTGCTTCTACTACTGCTTCACCAATAATATGGCACTCAAGGTTAGGTCATCCAGCTTCAAATATCATTAAGAAACTTGATGATGCTGCTGATATCAAGCTTACTAGTACCTCCTTTGAAGCTGTATGTGGTTCCTGTCAGTTAGGAAAGGATAAATGTACTCCTTTTCCTTATACTGGAACTGTTTCTACTACTCTATTTATGTTAATTCACTGTGATATTTGGGGACCAGCACCAGTTGAATCTCATCTTGGTTATAAATACTAGATCTTATTTGTAGATGATTGTACCAAATTCAACTGGATTTATCCTTTGAAGAGTAGATCAGACAGTGTTGGTTGTTTTAAACACTTCAAAACTCTTGTAGAGAATTACTTTGATGTAAGAATAAAGTCTTTTCAATGTGATGGAGCTTTTGAATTAACTAAAGGTCCACTGAGAGAGTATATTGATTCTTGTGGAGTTGCATTAAGAATTTCATGTCCTTATCTGCATCAGCAGAATGATTCAGCTGAGAGAAAGCATAGACAAGTGACAGAAGTTGGAAATACACTTGCTTTTAATGCTTCACTGCCAAAGAAATTCTGGTTTGATTCGTTCTTAGCTGTTGTTTATCTCATTAATAGGCTTCCTAGTAAGGTTATACAGTTTAAGACTCCATATGAAGCTCTCTATTCTGTCAAACCTGATTATTCTGCTTTGAGGGTGTTTGGTTGTCTTTGTTACCCTAACATTGTGCCTTACAGGAAGGATAAACTAAGTCCTAAGTCTACACCTTGTGTCTTTTTGGGATACAACATTCATCACAAGGGTTTCAGGTGTTATGACTTTAACAACAACAAGCTCTATATCAGTACTCATGTAGTCTTTGATGAGCTGAAATTTCCATATGCCAAATCTACTTCTTCAGTTAATCCTCCTACACATGCTGTACCTGATAGTGTGGATATATCTTCTTCACTAGTAACTTCAGATGATACTTCTTCTCACTCAGCTAACTCTGATTCATCAGCCATACACTCTGTCAGTACTGATGTTACCTCTCCTCCAACTACTGCTGCTGTGGATTCATCTGTTACTTCTTCTGGAGTTCATACAAGGTCCAAGTCAGGTATTTCTATTCCTAAGAAGTTATCTAAGGATTTTGTAGCTCATCACACTACTAAGCATCCAGTTTTCTCTGCCTTTACAACTCTAGTACATCAGCCCCTAAATTCCAATAGCAGAAGGAATCTAATGGAAAACTCAATTTCAATATATTGTAGGATTTTTACTTTTGACTTATAATTTTCTTTTGACCTATAATTTTTCGAAATGTATCTGTTATTTTATCCATTTACTGCTGGCTTTAATGTTGTATGCTTATGCTTCCGGTAATTGGATCGCAATTTGAATGTAATTTTTTTTGAGTTGGTGATTTAAACATTTACAAGCCTCAGGGATTTAAAGCTTTTAATTTCTGTCAAATTAAGGATTCTACCTACTCTTCCATTGGTCACTGAAGCTTTTCTCTTTGTCTCTGATTGTTGTTGTGGACGTATAAGTTTCTTCGAGAAAAAGGAATTCAAAATTTGTCAGTTAATCTCGCATCAAGTACTATACACAATCCAAAAAAAAGGCCAAACGTCTTTCGGCAGTTACAGGATCAGTGCATAGAAGTGAAGGTATGAAGTATGAACAACTACAAACTGTAGGGAGGAATGGGGTTGGTGCATAGGTGTTGATCCCTACAATAATGGGGCAAAATCTTGTTGTGACAGAACCCTGTATGGCTAAACATGAGGAGACGCTTTTGGAGTTTGCATTTTAGGATGGCAGACACGTGTGTACATTTATTTGTTAGGATTGATTGATGTTTATCAATTTGGGAGTCTGCGCCTCTTACTGAATATATGTATCAATACCCATAATTAAACTTACAGGGAAGGAAGAGCATGCCAATTTTGCTTGATGCAACTTGCACCTCATCGTCAGTTGTAATTATTTTGTCAATTAAGCTTAAAAGTAGAACACAAGACTAAGTTTAGGTGCATTTGATTATGGTCCTGTTAGACCTCCTATCCTATTGTCTTTGTTGTTGTAGTTCTTTTTGTGGGTGAGGCTGTTGTTGTTGTGTTGTGAATGTGATTGTTGTTTTTTTTTTTTTTTGATGTAAATGGGCACGATTTTATTGATTAATAAGAAGAAAGAAAATACAACAACTTGAGCCCAAAGCAACAAGCCAAAATACAAGCGGATTGTCAGTTACTGCAATCTAAAAAAGCATCCCAACTAATAATCAGATCTCTGAGAGAATATAGCCTAAACCAATTCTTAATCGACCCCCATTGAAAGATTCTTCTCTTAATTTCAACAATGATTTCATCTTCATCTCTACCTCTTTTTTTCCCCATTACTCTCCAGTTCCTCTCTGACCAAATAGACCAGATCTTCCATTTTAATGCTTTGCCCTTGTTGAATTGCCATTCCTGAAATTGGGCTGTCAAAGAGGTATGTGAACCCATTCTGGGTATATTGATGATGAGAAGTAGTCCCAAATCTTGCCGGTAAACCTGCAGTGAAGGAGGAGATGATCCACACTTTCGTCCACTCGATCACATAAACTGCAGTGCATACCTTCAATGTCACATCCTCTCCTAATGAGGTTATCTGTTGTAGGTATTGAGTTCTGCACTGCAAGCCAGGCAAAAACTTTTGCCTTTGGGGGAACCATTTTGTGCCACACATAATTGTTGTTGATGTGTCTCTTGATGATGCCTTGATTGTTAAGAAGATGGTGGAACTTGTTGATAATTAGTTGCTGAAGACGACGGTTGTGGTAATGGTGGTGGCATCGGATGTGGAGGTATATAGTATAAGAGAAATTGTTGAGATGATGAGTTGTTTGGAATTCACTAAAGGTGGTAGAACACTAAACTCCATATTTATTTCGCCTGGTTGCAACTGAAGAGTACTGTTTCTAGGTCTGTGTTACAAAGAGGACAAAGATCGGTGGTGGTGATATTTCTATGGTGTAGAACCTCGAGAGTGCTCACGGCTTCAGGACCGATTTTCCACATGAAAAGTTTAATTATTTGTGGGCAGTTAGACTACCAAATTGGTAAGGAGTATCAAGTTTTGGGTGATCACCAGATCTTAAGTGAGGCCAAAATTGTTAGTCGAGGGGATTAGTAGATGTATACATGGACCGGTACTCCAAAGTCCAAACAAACTAACTCGAGGGGACGGTAAGATGTTAAGGCTAATTTGGTAATTTTTGTTATCAAATATATTAAAAAAAAAAAAAAAAAAAAAAAAAAAAAAAAAAAAAAAAACTAGAGCTCTATAAATGTTTTAGAGAGAGAGGAAAGTTAAGAGAGGGACTCATGTGAAGCTTCCAACATCTGTTCAAATGAGTTGCTTTGTTCCATGGAATTTTGGGTTTGTGTGGGTACTTCGTAGACAGGGCCGGCCCTGGGCCTATGCAACCAATTCAGTGAATTGGGCCACAAAATATAGGGGGCCACAAATTACATGAGGTTAATATCAATTATTGTTTAGTTTTTGGAGTTTTGTACAGTTAAAAACTTGTAAAGGGCCAAAAAAAGAAATTGAACCAAGGGTTACAAATAAAATAGGGAAGTTTAAACCCCCAGATAAAAAACACGTTCTCTATTTATCTGTTTTGTTTGGTTCTTTCAATTTCTAACAGGGAACGAAGATGGGAAGGGGAAGGGAAACCAGGGTTATCAGACAATCTTTGTTTGATAAGTCAATCAAATTAATTAAGGTGATTTCATTGTCTTCTTCGATTCTCTATTATCTTGTTTACTTGTATTTTTATTGTTATGATTCTAACCCTAGGTTTATGGAACAAAATTGATAAAACCATTTAATGAGTGATGATTGATGTTCATGATTTTATTGTTACCCATTAATTTTTTAGAACAGATACTGTATACAATATTCGTTTTTTTTGTTTTATTAATTGATTTCTCAATTTGCTTTCCTGCAGTGTTGAAAAGAGTTTTTCTACTTTTCAATTTCGGTTGTATGTCACAAGAAAGATTAAATGGGTTGGGTATGTTGTCCATCGAACATGAATTGTCTGCATTATTAGACTATATGCATCAATTATACATGATTTTGCTTGTGAAAATGCACGAAGACAAGCGGTTTTCGAGTGATGGAAAAATGGAAGAACTCTTGCTGCTGCATTAAGGTAATTCCATTTTCTTTAATCTGCACTTTTGATTTAAAGATTATGGTTTTTTATGCTCCATGTGATTGTCCTTGACTTCATGAGTTATTTTTGTTTATGTCTTTCATGAGTTACTTTTTGTTGATGCATCTATTTTCTTGAGGTCGACACCAATTAGAAAACGTATACATTGCTAAGATAGATATTACTGGCTCACTGCACACAATTCCTAATGTAAGAGTACTGTGCTTAGAATAGACTGCAGTCTGTAGTCTGGTTAGAATTTGATATGGTAGGGAACTGATGACTAGTGTGACAGTATTCCTTACTGGATTATCAGTTTCTTTTTTCTTCTATAACAGTCTATTCTAAGCATCCACTATGGTTTTGGATGCTACAAACTACAGTCTATTCTAAGAAGTTTGAGAGAATCATTACAACTTACCCAGGGATTCAATGACTTGATTTGCACACTCTTTTGTATATTTCTTGTCTTTCATTGGGCATCGGATAGAGAAACCAGTCACATAATCCCACCACAACCACGGTTTGTTTCATTAGCAACTTTATTATGCAAGCAAACTTGTCTTAAATTCTGAAACACGACATCCTTCCCATCATACCCAGTGCTGAATCCTGGAGCACAGTACCTCCCATGCTTGATGGTTCCCTTGATGACAGTAATTCTGCCTTGGATGTATCATATTCATTGTTTCTCCCGTTGATGCATGCACATCTATTCAATAACATTTATTCATCTCTCTTTTTCATTACATCATTTTTGGTGGACAACTTGTTCTACGTCTCCCCTCCAAAGTAGTGTGAGAGTCTTGAGCAAGCTCTTCTCTTACATGGTGTGACGCAAACTATTCACATCAATAACTTAAGCTTAGAGAACGTCTTTTTAGTTCTTACTTATTCGCTTTTGTTTTACTCTCCTTTTTTTTAGTAGTCACGCAAATGTAATGTTAGAAATGCAAATGTTCTCGGAAACTTTTTATTAGTCTGTTACAATGAACTTTTTTATGGTATGGTAAAATGAATTTGCACTGCAAAAATATAAATTTCTGCTAAGTTTTTTCTTTTAGGGGGCCACAAAAAAAAATCGAATTGGGCCACGAAAATGTCAGGGCCGGCCCTGTTCGTAGATCAAATAAATCACATTGTGATATTTCCTCTCATACTTATAATGTAGTTTTTGAATTATCACTCTCCATGATCCGGAGAAAAAAGTTGATTTTTCAATTCTATCTTAAAGAACGAATGGTTGAGATTCTTTCCCATCGGTTACTTCGTCTCTCCTTACAGATTTCTTTCTTTACCATACACCTTTTGAAGCTAAAGTTAAGTTCACTAGTGATGATTGTAACATGTTCTCCATCAAGTATCAGTAGGTGAGCAAACTGAAAAATAGAAGGAAATAAAGACCAGGGAGATAAGCGTGTTCGATGAGAAAGTACCCATTATTGAAATAGCGGAATGAATCTATCTAATGTGTTTTATTTTGTAATTCAAGATCTTCCGATAGAAATATTAATTTGTATGCTTACAAGGAAATGACTCTAATTAGTATTTCGCTAATTTGTTGTTGAAGATCATTTATGTACTTAAAATATGAATCCATTTTTCATTCTGATTAGAAATTATAATGTTAAGGCCTTAAATTTGTTTGAAGTAGTCTTAATTGTATCCCACAAGATAATTATTAGTTTTTTTTTTTTCGAATTTTTTTCCAGTGGATAACACAAATAGTTGGGTCTAATCATCTCATCCGGTTGCTTGACTAAAATCTTATTGTGATTCAGGGAATGCAAAGTATTCTTTTCCTATTTAACCGTAAAAATATTGCCTCCGATGTTCAGATGTTACATCATTTGTTCATTTTCAGGCCACTAGATTGCAATAGCAAAATGAATCTAATGGAAAACTCATACTTCCCGTTTTAAAAACATAGGCACAAAAAACATTTTCCTAAAAAATAGGGAACTTAATTAAATTAAAAATATTTGATTAGAACTAATTTTTTTATGATTGGTTTAATGAACCTAAAAATAAACCAATCATATAAAAAAAATTAGTTTTAGTTAAATATTATTAGTTCAATTAAGTTCTCTATTTTTTAGGAAAATGTTTTTTGTACCTATGTTTTTAGAACGGAGGAAGTATTTAGCTTTCCTATCTCCACTGTTCAGCAATCTAAATGCATCAGTTGTGCCGCTGCTCATAGAGTAAAGCTGCTCATAGAGTTTACTCGTTGCAGTGGAAGGAAATAGTATCAATTTGCGAGTTCCAAAATATAGACTCGTTAGACTTTGATCCCTCAACTGTGCAGGTTCTCATATCTACCAGGTATGCTGTCAAAATGATGAAATGAATTCAACTACTAGCACATCCCATTCATGTTTGCAGCTACATATGGATTTTGGGTACATCAAACCTTCGATAAGAAAACTCGTGGGTTGGTTAATGCATATGTAGCCAAAGTAAATCAATTTTTTTCTTTATCGAGAACAGTCAACTCAATGAAAGTCAAACTAGACAATAGTCTTGCACCAAAAACTACACTCTTTTCGTTTAAACAATTTAATTACATTCACCAAAGGGGAAGGATCCTATGACATGGTTATAGTGACATTAAAATGACATTGTCGCACCGTTTTTTTCATAACTCTCAAACGAGAGTATTCTGAGACGTATAGCACCATCAAATACCATTTATAGTCTTAACCGTTGGATCAAAAAAATTAATCAATAGTTAACTTTCAAATCGGTAAAATGTGGTGTTATAAGTTTTGGAATGCGCTCATTTTTGGTAGGAACGTAGACCCCTACACGAAGATCATGCTACCAAAAAATTAGCATCAAATTCTTTATCGTTTGAGAGTTATGAAAAAAACGATACGACAATGTCATTTGAATGTCATTATAACCATGTCATGGGATCCTTCCTCTTCACCGAAATCCTAATATTTTTACTGTTATAACTGGTTCTAGAATCGGAAAAGGCCTGGGAGATGATAATAATAATAATAATAATGTAGGGTTGGGTCTAATTTTGAGGTCTTCTGCAGGTACAAGTCATGGAGTTAGATGTTGCTTCACACAAGCAGTAGATCCATAGATCCAGAGGAAGTAGAGGCTAAAGCTACATTACAGTGCGCCAGAAGGAAAGGTGTGAGCAAGCTTCATCTGAGGGAAGACTGTTTAAAGTTATAAATTCCTTAAATGGCGGCCTTAGTTCAAACAGAAGCCTAGTTCTGGAATGTCTGCATGTAGACTCATTTATTAGTCTGCACTTGTGTACAAAGGGATATTAACCAGCAAATGATTTGGTCAAAATGGCGGAACTGTTCTTGCTGATGCGGAATGGGTGGATCATTTTCCCCATTAGTTAAATGTGTCATGCAACCATAAAGATGCTACACTACTTGTGATTTTCTCTGGGCCTGTAGTCCAAACCTAAGTGATTATCTATGGGCCTGTCCTCCAAACTAAAGGGAGGGTTAGATTTCAAGGGTAAGTTTCGTGAATTATGGCAATATATAAAAGGAGAGAACCCTAAAATCCTATAATGTTTTAGCAAGAGAGAAAAGTTAGAGAGACTCAAAAGTGGGGAGAGATCGGCGGTGAGAAACAAAACTTAGATCTGTTCAAATGAGTTGTTGTTTGGGTCGATTGATTTTTGGGTTTTTGTGGTTACCTTGCAGATCCGATAAATCGCATTATAATATTTTCTCTCATGGTTCTGATGTAGTTTTTCAATTTGAGCATTCCAAATTTTCTAAAGAAGAGATCTTCTTTGAATTCATTCCTAAAGAAAGAATGTTTGAAATTCTTTTGATTATATATTTCTTGGTGAAAGGTATGTTGTCTCTCTATTCAGATTTCTTTCCTTTGTTTTGCTTTATTCTTTTTTTTGAAGAGCTTAAGTTAAAGCTCACTTGTGATGAATGTAACAGGGTTGTACCATATTGGAAGGAATTGGAATGTGAGGAAGAAATAAATGCCAGGGAGATTAGCCCGAAACTACCCCTTTAAAATAGCGGAATCTAATGGAGAGGGTCTAATCTAACGTGTTTTCACTTTTGTAAATCAAGATCTTCTAAAGGAATATATATTTATCAGGTTAATAATAATTCGATGATTTTGTTATTGAAGATCATTTGTTCTTGATGATCGTATTGGTGTAATTTAAGGTACATACGGGGATTAATTGTTTGCTTTTGTTTGGGAGAAATCTAGACATTCTTGGATCTTATAATTTGAAAATGTGGGATTGAATTGGATTGAGTTGGAATGCTGTTACAAAAGGCCAGAACCACTAGGAATAAGGTTATTCTGAATGAAACTTGGAAACATGGGGTGGTATGGCTCAGAAAGCTGAAATTGGTTAATAAGGCTCTTCACGCTAAATGGTTATGGAGATATGGCTCAGAGAAGTATGCACTGTGGAGAAGAATTATACACCAAAAGTTTGGAGGTGCACCTGAAGCTCTTCTTCCCAACATGACAAACAATTCTGTTTGTCATAGCCTTTGGACTGGAATTCTGAAGGTTAGAGACTTTGTGAAGCATGGAACTACTCTGGCAGTTGGCAATGGTGCAGGTATTCTCTTTTGGGATGATATTTGGTCTGGACATCAGCCTCTAAAACATGTTTTCCCTTCTTTATATAACCTGTCAAAGAAAAAGAAAGCCATGATTTCTGAAATG
This sequence comes from Papaver nudicaule, assembly GCA_023529015.1. NCBI lineage: Eukaryota > Viridiplantae > Streptophyta > Magnoliopsida > Ranunculales > Papaveraceae > Papaver > Papaver nudicaule. Next base: position 16,497 of record JAJJMA010343017.1, read on the forward strand.
GTGTCTACTGATGGTGCTTGGAACTTGCATTTTTCAAGGCATCTAAATGACAATGAACTGCTGGATGTGGCAAGCATGCTGCAATTGATAGGTGAGCCAAATTTGTCTAATGCGGATGACGGAAGACAGTGGAAATATGGTGACAATTTTACAGTAGCTAATGCTTATACATCATTGGAAACTGGGGGTTTGTTATTCTTCCCCGACAAACAGCTTTGGAACTCTAAAATCCCACTGAAAGTTTCCTTCCTAGTGTGGACATTATGCTACAGTGGTGCTCCAACTTCTGATTACTTGAGTAGTGCAGGATTGGTTCAAGACTCCAGCTGTTTGCTTTGTGATAAGAATGTTGAAGAAACCAATGAGCACATTTTCTTGCATTGTGATACAACTTTTAAGGTTTGGTCTTATTTTTTAAAAAGCTTTGGCATCAAATGGGTACTGTCGAAGAATGTAAGAACAAATCTATGGGAGTGGGGAGACAAAAATTCAAAGAAGACAAAGAACAAAATAAGAAAGGTTTGGAGCATTCTACCTTTTGCGATTTGGTGGGTGATATGGAAAGAAAGAAACGCCAGACTATATAACAATGTGTCGAAGGAAGTCGAGCAACTGATTACGAATGTAAAATGCTTACTTTACAATTGGGCTTTAAACTCTGATATGTTTTCTGGTTATCGTTTAGTTGATCTTCTTTGTAATTGGGATGCTGTTATAAACACATCCATGTAATTCTTGAACTTTCATCGTCACTGTTTTGGTGACCTGAAATTTTTAATCTATAGCCCTTTTCAGTCAAAAAAAAAACTTGGAAACATGGTGTCCCTTGAGCTGTTACAAAAAGCTCTATCCATTCTGGTTCTAACTTGAGCTATGCTATGTCTACTGTAGGGTTCAAATATCCTATTATGACCCCGGGTAAGTCCGTGGGCTTGCCTAAAATGATTATATGTAGAGCTAAAAGTGGAGCTACGAAAGAATTCAAGAGAGAATCCATCCTTCCACAAAAGGGCAAGACCACCACACGATCTCTATCTTCATTATTTGGGATAACTACTGATCTATAATATAAAGGGAAGTGGTGTTTTGGTGAAGCCATTTTTTGCGCGTTTCTTCCCAAAAATAACTCCGGTCTTTTTTTATTTACGCCTCCGTCTTCAGACATATTCCGTCTATTACCTAAAAGACCAGGGACAAAAGAGGCTAAAAAGTTACTCGGACACCATGGAATTGACTAAGTTACCCTTCCGTAATTTAAACTGATATCCAAAGGTCCCGGGATCGAGTCCGGCCATTCATTTTTATCGTTTTTTTTTCCTTCTGATCTTAATCCTTTCATCTTCCTCTTTCAATCAGCAGAATGGTATCTTCCTCTTTCTCCGCCAGTAATTCGTTCTTCACCACCACTAACGTAAGCACCACCATCACAATTCATGAAAACCAATTTCTGGTTTAACACTTTGTAGAGAATCAAACAACACTTGCATATCTAACAACAAAAAATCATAAACTTTTGATGGGTCTGGGTGTTTCATGCAATTGGCAAATTAAACAACAGAAAATTATCAATTTCGATCAATTTCAATAAGTCAATATGAAGTTGTACTGGTGAAGAAGATGAGCTTTTCAGCTAATCAGCTCATATTCAACCAACATTTACACCCAAAAGAAACGAAATCCAACAAATGAAAATCATATTACAAAATCACGATCTGTCTGTTGACGAGTACAACTTATCAATAAAACAAGGATAAGTAATGAACTGAGCGATGATTCCACCGCCACCACCAACATCAGTTAAATCAACCTAATCTACAGAAGTAATCAGAAGAGAAGAAAGTTATGTTAGAGAAATAAAATAAAGGGCGTATGATGAAGAAATAGGAACAGAGGTAATGACTAAGGAAGCAGTAGAAGAAGGGTGAGAGAAAAGAAGAAAAATCTTTTTTTAGGGTTATGAAATTGCCCCGCCTGAATTTGAGTCGTGTCACTTGAGTCGTGTCACTGTGTCATAACTTTCTACTACACGTGGAAACAAAACAAATTGCTAGAATTGAGTCGTGTCAGTGACAAATCGGCGACACGGTGTATCAAGATTTATGGATTTATGTTAAAAAAAAAAAAATTTATGCATATACATCGGGTTTGGTTGCTCTTACAGGCTTAATGCAGCAAAATATTTGAGTTTTATGACCAACTGCGTTCGGACTTCGGATCTCAGAAAGTTTGCATTTATATTTTTTTTTGCTCAGTAAAACATTGTATGGTACGGATCTTTTTTATACTTTTTTTTTCCTATGTTTGCATTTATACATATACTAATGGGTACGAGACTTGGCAATATAACATGCCCTATTAGGCTATTACAAGTACTTAGGAATATAACGAGTCAAAATAAGCTATTTATAGCTCGATGTAAAAATCAATTCCGATGCACGACATGGCATAAATCACACCAATGACGTTGGTGCTGAAATTATGCCAAATTGGATTGGCTAGCCAATACAGTTTGTGTCTTTGGGAAAAACTTGAATATGTCCACGCTATCACGGACTCTGTTGGAATTTGTTTACCTCACATCATTGAGGCCGACTAAATAAATTTGGGACAGACTTATATTCAGTAGCTCGATCAGCTACCAAATAATATTAATGCATTTATTTTATACTACTCGGTAGCTTACCGAATATAGCAGAAAAAAAAGTATGCCCCAATTTTTTTTTTCAGTCAGCCCATTGAACCAAGGTTTGTTTAGTAAATATACTTTTTTTCTCTTTTTTTTTTCTTTTCTTTTCTAAAACACAGATGAAGGATTGTGTTTCATGAGATATCCATGTCCGTGCTATTATGGCACGGGTTATATACTAGTGTGTATAAGTAAATCTCTCGAGTTTTATCCATGTCAGTAATTATACTCGAGCTAAAAAAAAAAGTGATTTAAACGGACCAAGTGATTAAGAGTATCCATGGGCCTTTACTCAAAACTCACTCAAAGCCCACGTGAGGGTTAGATGTAAAGGTTAATCTGGTAATTGTAACTATCTATAAAATAAAGAAACCCTAGTAACCTCACCCTGATGATTTAGAAAAATTAGAGAGACCCGGAGTGGGAAGGTATCGACGGTGAAAAACAAGACCCAGATCTGTTCAAATGAGTTGTTGTTTTGATCAATTGAATTTTGACAGATCGCACTATAATATTTCCTCTCATGGTCTCAATGTATTTTTGGAATATGTTCTCGCACGAATCCGGCGAACAGATCTAACCTTCCACTGGATTCTTTGTGGATGAGTATTTCAAATTTTATAGTCTTTGATATGTTCTTCATTTGAGGTATGTTGTCTCTCCAGATTTTTTTTTCTTTTTTTCTTTTTTGATACTTAAGTTAAGTTCTCTTGTGATGCTTGTAACAGGTAACTCAGCTAATCGCTGTGGTAAATGAATCGGAAACGGGAGGAAAAAAAGGCCAGGGAGAATAGCCAGATGCATGAGAAACTACCTATCATTTCAGTAGCAGAATGAGTTTACCTAATGGAAATGAGAGTCTAATCTAATGTGTTTTCTTTTGTAATTCAAGATCTTCCAAAGGAATATTAATTTAATACTTCACTAATTTTGTTGTTGAAGATCATTTGTCCCCTTAATGACAATCCTTTCTTCCTTCTACACATTAGAAATTATAAATTAGATTGTGTAGGCCCAAATTGTTTTAAGGAATTCTTAAATTCAATCATTTTATTGTTGTTCAAGGAATACAATGTAATCTTTTCCTGTTAAGTTATTATCTAATTTTCAGGAGAATGAATTAATTAAATGTCAAACTGAGATTTAGCTTTCCTATCTATCTTGCTTGTCCACACCAGGGACGGAAGCATGAGTTTTGGCTGTGGGTGTAACAAACACAAAACACTTTCATTATTTACTAGCAGCGGTTCATATTTCACCCACGTCTTTCACTTCTATACCATGAATGTGAACACCGTAATGTGTCGGCAAATGAACGGTTTATACAAATTTCTAGTTCACGTGGACTCCTAAAGACCTGAAAACTTCCTCTATATATACACCATCTCAAGACATATTGTAATAGCATCAATCAAACTAGCAGCTTATATCTATCATACACATTACTAAATCTCTTTTCTGCTCTACTTAGGACTTCCTTTTCGAGTTTCAAAGTTATAATGGCTACTGCTTCAGTCAATCACTCGTAGGGCTGCACATCGGCCGGCTCGGTTTTGAACCAAAACCTATACCTTAGACCGAGCTTACCTCGGTTCTGATTTTCAATACCTATACCTTAGCCGACTAGCCTCGGTTCGGTATTAAAACCGATCTGAGTCGGTTCGGCCGGTTAATGATTTTCTTCGGTTTTCACCGAGTCTCCAGCTGAGTTGCTTACCACCCATTAAATCACAACAAACTCAAGCAACCCATTAATTCAGGAATTCAAAATCACATAATAAGTTTGCATTTGGAGGAACTATATTTATAAGTCAAATTAATTACATGAATTACAAATAAAAAATTCACATCCAAATCTTTACATAACCACAAATCTATAACTAAGATCTGATTTAGTACCAGTAAACAATTTCTAACAAACCCATTAAAAATTACAATTACTTATGATTTATTTTTTGCTACGATTTTCACATAGATCCATCAATAACCACAGAATATCTATATAAGAAGGAAGAGGAAGATGAAGAAGATGGTGAAGATGAAAAAAAAACAATAAAATTGAACATAGAACAGAAGAAAAGGTTTAAGCTTTACCGATTAGATAAGAGATTCAACTGTCGAATTTTCAATTACACCAATCAATTCATGAACCATATAAATTAAAGACGAAAACTGGATTGGATCAGAGCTATCGATCTGTCATTTTGATTCTGAAATATAGTATGGGTATTTGGATTTGTTAACAATGAAAAACAAGTGAAGTTGGTTCAATCTCATTAGTTATCAGACAGTTTCTTCGATGATTGTTGTGAAGTCGAACTTCCAAAGTAATCTTGACTCTTGAGACTGATATTATTGATGGTAGTGTATGTTAACGAGAAGAAGAAGGTAGAGATAGATGGTATAGGTGGTTGGGTGGTGACGCCATGAAGATTCAAGAAGAAGAAGCAGTTGTGAAGAAAAAGAAGAGATAAATGATTTTAGGATAATAAACTTAGTGTATATATGGTATAGATGGAGGGTTAGGATAAAAACAAATCAATGGCCAGTAATTTCGGTTTATTCGGCTCGGCTCGGCTCAACTTTCAGCTGATACCTTTACCCTAAGCCGAGATTAGCTCGGTTCTAACATTGAATACCTTTACCTATTAAGTCACTGTCGGTTCGGCTCGGTTTAGCCGGTTTCGACCGGTTTCGGTCTTCCGGCTCGGTTTTTGTGCAGGCCTAATCACTCGATCTTCGCTAACCGTGTCACCCTTGTTCAAACCCAAACACGAAGAAATGCCAGCTTCAGAGTTCGTTGCATGGCTGAGGAAGAAAAGCCACAACAACCCATGACAACCAGTAACAGTACCAATCAGCCCCCAGCAGCACCGCAGTCTGACTCCTATCGCAACTCCTACTTTTCCACCACCACGTGCAGCACCTAAGGTATGTTGGTACAAAATATGCATAATATCAATTAGTTTCAGTTTTATTAGCTTTTAGTGGACCAGCACCAGAGAGAATTAACGGCAGACTTGCCATGATTGGGTTTGTTGCTGCTATGGGAGTAGAGCTTGCTCGAGGTACTGATGTTGCAGCACAGTTGGGTGACGGAGGACTTCCATGGTTTGTAATCACTAGCGTTGTGCTGTCAGTGGCCTCTCTTATACCATTGTCTCAAGGTGTCAGTGTGGAATCAAAATCAAAGGGCTTGATGTCATCAAGTGCTGAAATGTGGAACGGTAGAGTCGCTATGTTGGGTTTAGTTGCATTGGTGCTTACTGAGGCTGCCAAGGGAGGGGCCCTTATCTAATTTTCATTTTAAGTTACTCTACAATGTACTCCTTGGTGTTTTAGAAGGTTACTACTCCTTGGTGTTTTAGAAGGTTACTTTGCTAACTAGGTCATGTAAATGTTTTTGATCAGAATATATAAATGAAAGCGAGACAGATTAAATTAAAAAAAAAAAAAAATCCATTCAATAGTAACTTCTCATACTCTCCAAGCCGCAAGATGGGCAAGGAGAAATCAGAGACACCTTCTCTATTAGACTACCTCAATGGACAACACACAAGTATCAATTGGCGTAGTATAGCTATCTTAGATGATAATCCTTTTGTTCCACATTACTTGAGCTATCATAATTTTGCACAATTTTTGAAGTAAAGAAGGTGGAGAATAATTTTTACTGTTTTTCCAAATATACCTTTATAGTTAACAAGATAGAAAATTTTAGAAATGATATATCTCTCAAATTATGATACGTAAACGTGTAAACTTTATATCGTTGAAAATTATTTTAAAACATCTATGTAACGAATATAAACACGACTATGAAATTATACATATTTCTTATACCAAGACTTGATAACAATAATCAATCAAAAGGGTAATTTTAGAAATATAATATATATATGAAGTAACTCAAATAATGTAGGACAAAATTTTAAATTTGATAGCTCAAATAATATGGGACAGAGGGAGTAATAGAACAATGTAGTAGTTTCTTGGGATTGAAATTTCATTTGAAGTTCAAAGGTGCAAAGGCTACAAAAGGGGTCTAAGCTCAAAAGACAAAAGTTCAGGACCCGGATCATAGAGTCATCAAACTAGAAACAAAACATTAAGGCGTCTGCCATACAAAGAGGTTGTCTAAACATCCAATTGTTAAAAAGGAATGGCAAACTCCGGATGAAAAATTCTCACTCACAAGAAAACTGAAGTTTTAATAGTACAAGCCAACTGGTAAGGAGATTGGAACTTGTCGGATTTTTTTTAATTACTCCCTCCGTTTCAAAAAAATAGACATATTTGACTTTGACAAAAATTAAGAAACTTAATAAAACTAATATTATATTCATTTTTTCCCCCTTATTAACTCATGCCACTTGTCAACAATAAACCAATCATAAAGAAAAAACAATAAAAAAAGCTCTAATGGTTAGTTCATTAAGTTCCTTAATTTTCGAAAAAAAGTCAAACATGCTTATCTTTTTGAAACGGAGGAAGTAATTGTTATGTTCTGTAAGACTTGCCATAAAGGGGTACCCGCCATAAAATAGAATGAAACATCAGTTTCATAGAACCTCACTTTAAACCCACTGCTTCACCAAATGTGGAAGGTTGTCAGGCATAACCCCACGCCGAACAAGATTATCCCTTGGTGCCAATCTTGTTAAGCAAATATTGCCGAACGGTAAAACAGATTATTTTTGGGATTTTGCAATAGGGAATTCGTTTTTCCAGCCTCGTTTCTCTCTTTTCCAGCCCAATTACTGTTCATCAAAAAAATCAACGCAAGTCAATCCAGAATTTCATACGTTATGTCCACCGTAAGAAAAATATATTCCCTAATTAGTTTCCTAATTCATCCTAATTCGATTTTCTAATTAATCTCTCTGACACATACAATAATCATCACCTTCACCACCACCACCATCCTTTTTTTCGACCACCACCACCGCCATCCTCGTACAGTAATCTTGCTTGTATAATTATATTTGCAGATATTGACAACTACCTTATGCTTAAACATTAGATCTGGATCTTATTGTTTGCTCAACTTTCTTGTTTTCGATCAATTTTCACCTGGGTTTAGCAAAGATATGGGCAGGTTTCAGCTGCATATTACACCTAGCAATACTATTACTGTACCTCACAGTGATGGTAGAGAGCAACCGGATCGTCAAACTGCATCCTTCATAAACCAGTCCGAAATTTTAGGAAGGGAGGATGATAAATGTAATGTAATAAAGTTATTGACAACCGAAGCTTCATCATCATCATCTTTTACCAATAGTAATATCCTGAAAATTTGTCAGCAATTTCCATATTGGGGATGGGGGGATTTGGGAAAACTGCGCTTGCTCAACTCGTACACAATGATGAGCTGGTAACGACACACTTTGAGCTGAGAATCTGGGTTTGTGTATCAGAAGATTTTCATATAAAACAAATTTTAATGAAAATATTGGAGTCCATCACCGGTTTATCAAATTTCGATGTAATGGCGAAAAAAGTCAGAGAAATGTTAGGCGGGAAGAAATATTTGCGATGAACTAGCAACTCAAAAGTTTTTTATAATGCGATGCACTGTTGATCATCATCTTCTTCATCACCAACAAAAAAATGCATTGTTCATCATCTTCTTCATCATGTGTTTTTTAGTTACCGGTCATACTTTTTTGTTACGGTCTATAACTATTTTCATGAAGAAGATGATAAATAAAACTTGTTACGCTCATATATCCGTATGGATATTTTCTTCCTAATTGTTAGCAATGTATCAGATTTATCATCAATCTATGGATATTTTCTTACCTAATTTCTTACGGTCATATATCCGTATGAACATTTTCTTACCTATTTTTTTAATTATATAATTCGAGTTATATGACTGACTTTAACTGTCAAATATATTAAGTCGGTTAAGAACAGTTAACAATATAATTATGTTAAGAACAATCAAACATGAACGATGGTTAAAGTTCGTCGCATAACAAAAATGACTTTTAAACAGAGACTGTAATTCGATTGGGAATTTACGACTGTCAACTTATGACTCGTATAGACGGTCATATAATTTTTTTTATTGATTATGTCAAATGGCATTGGAAAAAAGAAATGGTTTATATGGTTATGTCACCATGTGTAAAATTACCATCTGTTGATCCTTTCTACATTAGTTTGGAAAAAAAAATGGTTTATATGGTGGGGGTGATTGATTGTTGATACCTATCATATGTACGGTTATGTCACCGTGTGTAAAATTATTACCATCTGTTGATCCGTTCTACATTGGTTTGGTGATAGTGGTGGCCAAGGTACATTGTTCATCTTCTTCTTCAATTAGATGTTCTTGATGTTCTTCAAGAAAAGCCACAAAATATGGCTGGATAATTCAAAGAACATTGGTTGTTTTTAGACTAATATGGACGGATATATCAAAGAATACTTTGTTGATTTAGATGCAATATGGACGGGCATACATTTTTTTGGAACAAAAACACCGGGTATACTTTAGAGGTGGAGGTGGTGGTAGTGGTGGTGGTGGTCGTGAATAGAGAGAAGATGAAGAAGAAGATGAACAATGAAGAGGGGGGAGAAGGAGGAGAAACAGAGATGGAGGTGGTGGTGGTGGCGGTTGTGAATAGAGAGAAGATGAAGAAGTAGAAAGAGTGATTAAGCCTAAATCTAAGGCAAAACTTACGGTTTTAAGACGAGAAAAAAAAAACCTGCCAAACTTACGTTTCATGCAACGTAATCTAAAAAAGGTCAAAGGGTTGAATGAGAGAAAAAGTAGGCTGGAAAAATGAATTCCCTTGCAATATACTTCCTATCTTTTCTCTCTCTTTATTCATTTACACGTTTTAGGAGAAAATGCGTTATAATTAAGGAGGAGTAATTCTACGTTGACAAAAGTTTGTACCGTGTTTTACAACTTGTGGCTATCCAATAGTTCTCATTTGCTTAAAGCAAAATGGTGTGTGGTCTCCATCACTTATAGGATTTGCAAGAGCGCACTATGTTTGTGTCCTTTGTGTAACACCTTTTTTCAATGTAGAGTTAGCGGTTAAAAAGATGTCATATCAAAAGTTTAAAATTAATGGACAAAATATGAGTAATTGCAGTTTGCAACTTCGACTAACTAAATAGTGTAGCCGTAAATTCTCTCTTATCAAGAGCATTTCCAAATTCCACTGCCAATTTTAAATTCAACTGGCCAAATGAGATGACCGGATAATTTTTGTTTATGTCTCTATGCAGTATAACCATGACCAAAATCAAGAGAACCGGCCGGCTAGGAGACAGTTAATTGCATATTGTTTGCTTGTGCATGGTTGACAGGAGAAGGCAACCTAGCTAAACGAGGTTCCATAAAGCTTAATGTGTCACCAAAGCGACAAATGATCAAGTGGACGGACCAGCCTTGCTGTTCGTTCTTTGCACATCAACACGTTTCATCACACTACAAGTTCCAGCACTACGTCGACATACTGATTCTACTTGAATGTAAAGACCTTCATGTGTCAGCAAATAAACGGTTTGTACAAATTCCTAGTTCACGTGGACTCCTAAAGCCCTAAAATGTTCCTCTATATATACCTTCTCAAGATATATATTGTAACAGCATCAATCAAACCAGCAGCATATATCTATCATTCACATTTTCTAAATCTCTTTTCTGCTCTTCTTTAAGCACTT